>ML811242.1:148000-168011 GCA_009831015.1 Picea engelmannii | reverse complement strand
GCCTCCTCTATGATGCCACTTCACCCATCCAACTCACTCTCTTTCCTTTCTCACTCAACTTAAAATCTCACGCCCCCATTGGTTGATTTTTCTCTTGAGTTGTCTTTCCCCTTGGATGTTTGACACTTGTTGAAGAAAGAGGGGTCTCCTTAGCCTCTCATGCTATTTAAGAGACCTCTCACTCCCTCATTATTCACCATTCTTCATAGTATTGTTATGCTACCAAATTCTCTTCTCTCTCATTCTCTCTCATTATTGTCATCTTGGTTCACTAGTTTTGGTTCTTGAAGAGCTTGGAGCAACATTGTTGCTACAACCTCTTCCCATTTGATAATACAAGAAATTGCTTTGGAGGACTCGGGATTTCAAGATTTTTCTGGATGATCCATGTATTCATGAGGTGATACTACTCTTGTTTTGATATTGTTGTGTTATTGAATAGATTGTTGGGTAAATTAGTTTACTTGGCTAGGCTTAGTAATTGTATAATTGCTAGATTATATGTTTTTTTGAATTCATTAATGATGGAAACTATGTTGTGTTGTTAGTGCATGCAATCATTATCTATTTCATTTCACAGTTTATTGGCATTTTTGCAGATCATCTCGAAGGGGTTGTTAGGATAAGTTCAAGGACGAATTTACCTTCATCTTCACTTAAACTTCACAAGCATTTCCCGTCCTTCTTCCTCATTCTTTCATATTCAGTTTTTGGTATCTAACTTGCTTAGATAGGTCAATTTAATCAATATAAAACTCTGGTTTTTGCATGTTAGAAGTTTTTGTTGAAAAACAAAAATTTCATAATCTTTTTGAGTGTGTTGCAGCTCAAATCAACAAGCAATAGCTTGTTGGTTTTTGCAGGTTCTCGCCAGGCTAAGGGTGCATGCTGCCCAATTTCACGCACAACACACCCTCAAGTAACTCCTTTCGAAGTGGTAACAATTTCTCTTCTTTCTCCTTTCTCCAAATCATTGTACGCAAGCCCAAAGGAGTGTACCCAAGTGGCTTGCATCCCTTTCCTTTCAATCTTTACTTTGCAAGTTAGTTAGATTTCCTTTCTGTCTTTCCTTGCTTAGTTTAGCTAACTAGTTGTGATATCTACATGCATGCTTAAAATTAAAATTATCTAGAGTAAATCATACACACATGCATGCACATCTTGGTTACATAATCTCTTAAGTAATCATCTTTTACTTTTCCGCAAGTTTTTCCCATTTCTTTATGTTTCACATGCAATAAATCTCACTAAAGCAATTAACTTGCAATCTAGTCATTTAAAGGCTTCAACCTTCACAACTTTCAGTTTCACAATCATTTTCAGTTCTTGACATTTACATGCAACAACTTCATAACTTAAGGACTTGATTTGCAATTTCACTGTTTAAGAGTTCACACTGATATCTTTCAATTTCAGTACTTTGGAAACTTTTTTGAGCAAGCTACAAGCACTCAAACACACTTCAACACTTAGCTCATAGGTTTAATAATAAATTTATTAGACTTAATATGACACCATTACCAACCATCTTCGCCATTTAAAACGGGGTCGAAGGAAGGCAACGAAAGGTGCTAGGCCATGGACGGTCTCACTGCACACAACGTCCTTTTCGGGAGTACTATGATTTTAGGGTTGACCTGTGAAGCTAGGGTGGGCCTCGTTGCCTAACTTCTTGAGCATCCAGTAGTCACTTGGTAACTAGGGGAGGAAATTTTTGGGTTGACACTTAGATAGGTTTAAAATTAATCTCACTTAATCACTTAACTTAATCTTCGGTCTACAACATTGACAATTTAATTTCACACTTGCAAGTACACTGATCTCATTGTCTTTCTATATACATGCAAGTTATCTTATATGTTGTAGAGTAATTAACTAAGCGGTTACATCTATTATCTGGGGTACTTTACATTTTCAAGAATTTCTTCTATCTTGTATTCCTGTATTTGTGGTGTGATACTTCAAGAAGTGTGCATCCACCTGGAGGCATTCTCTTGACTGGGTCTTCAGTGCTTTGCGTCTTTATGCCATTGATAAGCAGTCCAATAGAATTATATCTATTGTGAGCATGCTTGGCTTGATGTGTTGATGGTGTTTTCATTTGAATATTCTCTTTCCCTGCACATTTCAAGCACTTGTTAGTATATTGTATACCTTGTATCTAGCCTAGTGTATCTTTGTATATCTGATATATTCTTTTGTATCTAGCTTCATTTATCTTGTTGTAACATCTGTAGCTTGTAATTATCTTGCAACGAACATCCCCTTAACTTAGTTGACCCCTTGCCCAATCTTAGGCACTAGTCTTAGTTGTCCTAGGAAAAGGCCTGATTGTCATACATAACTGTTGCATATTGCATTGTTGCTTAACATCATAGGCTAGATTCCCCCTGACCTTTTAACTTATTAAAACCAACTCCTAGAACATTTAATTCTAAATATCATCTAGTAACTAGGGTCTACCCCCCTTGGCTTCCCTAGGAGTTAGCCTAGACGGAAGAGGTTCAAGTCAAAGTGACAGCGTGGAATTTGAACCTAGGCATTGTGCCTCTGAGGACATACTAAGTGAGCAGGACATAGATCACATTGGCAAGTGTGTATACGGATGACAACAGGAGCCAACTTTGATACATTGTGACAATCAAAGTTGCGTAAGGTTTACAGAGAACCTTGTATTTTCATGAAAAGTAAAAACACATAGAGATAAAATATCATCACATCCAAGACATGGTGCAGAGAGGAGCTATAGAGCTCCAGTACATATCCATGGATGAGAAGATAGCGAACATTCTCACCAAGCCTCTATCTAGAGTGAAGTATGAGTAATTCATAGACAAGCTTGGCGTGATGTAGGATTTCCACCCTCATTGAGAGGGAGGTGTGTTGTTTCTCCTCCTATTGGCTAACCCCTCTGGCCAAGGGTTCCCTAGATCAGTCATGTGAGATGAATGAGGGGGTAATGCACTGTCGGACCTGATGAAAGAAGAAACGTCACATGCATATTATTGAGGACTATGGGAGTAGCTTCATGCTACTGGATGAGACTATAACTATGGTTGATGGCATGGTAGTAGTTATCTGCTACTAGTTGATTGCTACATAGTTATAGAGACATTGACTATGACTATGGTTGATGGCATGGTAGTAGTTGTATGCTACTAGTTGATTGTTGCATAGTTATAGACTATGACTATGGCTGATGGAATGGTACTAGATGATTGTTGCATAGTCATAGGGATTGCAGACTATGATTATGGTTGATGGCATGGTAGTAGTTGTGTGCTACTAGTTGATTGATGCATAATCATAGAGACTATTGGACTGCATGGTGGTATCTTATGTAGCTACCAGTTGATTGCAAGATAAATACCTTGTGTCTCTAGACAATAGATGTGTGCTACTACGGTGGATGTGTTCCACTAGCAGTGGTTGTGTACCACTGGACAATAGTTATGTACTACTATGGTTTGGTAGTAGATTGGATGACATTGTATTAGTTGTGCGCTACTAGTTGATTACCATGTAGACTACCAGACCACTTGGAAGTAGTTTTGTGCTATTGTTTGATTGCAACACAATCATGAGGACTATAGAAGTAGTTGTGAACTACTGGACTATGAGAGTAGTTGTGTACTACTAGACAATATGGGTAGTTGTGATGGACGATTTGAGCTACCGATGGCATGGTAGTAGTTGTGTTATACTAGTTGATTGCAAAGTAGTCAGTGGACTAATGGATGAAGACATCGTGGAAAGATACCTCCCTAGCTAAGAGGGAGTGTTGATGTTTTGATAGTTGCGGGAGGTATTTTCCTCCCAGACAACTTTTCTTAGAGAAGAAAAAGATTGCAAGAAGTCGAAGGAAGACCATTGAACAATTGAATAACCCATGGAAAAGAATAAAGTGAATAGAATCCCACATAAGAGAAGTCGGCCCACGGGAAATAATAATAAAGTGGAAATATAATTTCTAGGAAGAGAAGTCGGACCACATAAATAATAAAGACCCAGAATAAGAATTTGGCCCCAGACATGCACCCAGATTAGTATAAATACAAGTCAGGGTTAGTTCATTTGTACTGCCACACAATTCTTCTTCTGCAGTGCACACTGGGTAGTTGCATCTACAACTGCAGTTGCAGTTTTGCTATTTCTGGTTATCTTGGAGAGTGTGCCCCACTTGGGGAAGGTTATTCTTGGTGGTTTTGGTGATCTCTCTTGTGCGCTACCTTTGGAAGAGTTTCACTAAGGTTGTGTGGTGCTTCCTAGTTGCTTCATTCCAGTTGCAGTTGCAGTTGTCGTAGCAGTTGCAGTTACCATTTGTTCCAATTATGTGGTGCGCTAGTGATTCACCTATCTTGCACAAGTTTTGTGGTGATGCAGTTGTCTACCCTCACTAGGATTTGACAAGAAGAAGAGGTAAGTATTCATTTCTTCATTGATGGTTTGCTCTTATGATTAGAGCATGTTCATGGTTGTATTGGAATATTCTCTCTAAGAAAATTTGGTTGGGTTTTTCCCAGGATAAATCTTTGTGTCCTCTTGTGCTTATTTATCTGTTTCTTATATATTTCAATATATGATTATTAAATGTTAAAAGAATAAAAAAATTCTATGGTAAATATAATGTTAATGAAACTAATGAAAATATAACATAATTAAGAATCTCTTAATCTAAGACAAAAAGAAACAAATTGTTTTTTACTTACCCCCTAGATCTACTCTATATTTCAACAATCAGAATGAGAAGAGAATGATAGATGACTTACCTCTTTTCTATTGGTTTTCCTCACTGTTCGAGCCCTTGATCTTGATGTCCAAGCTCTTGGTGCAAGAGAAGTCCTTCAAAGAACAAAGAAATACCTCATTCTTCTATGATATATTGTCAAGCAGAATAGATCTATCTATATCGAATTAGACAAAAATAGACATGCATATAGTGAACAATATAAACATGAGGGGAATAGGAAAACTTATTATATGGAAAGAAATAAATAGTGAAGAATTTACAACCTTAATGTAGATTTTGCAGTAGCTCCTCCAAGCTCTCCTTTCCATCCCCTTGAACATCACAAGCTCAGAAGTATTATATCTTGAAGTTCTTTCTCCCCCTTTACCCAAGAATGGCCTTCATTATATAGGAATTCAGGCAACATAACCATAGGATAATTTTGAGGGGAGGATGGGATCAAGTGAGGATTTAGTTGAACAAACAATATTTACCTTACTTTGGATAGAGGGTAGCTCGAATCAACCTCTAACCAATTCAAATATCACAGAAACCACCTCTCAAAATAAGGCATAATAGTTGTAACTACTCCATTTCCACCCTTGAACTGAGCACAGGGAGAGATTATCGCTCTCTTATAACTGGACAAGGAGTGATGATCAAGGTTTATCCCCCTCTCCATATGGGTAGGGAGGTGATGATCCTCAAAAAAGGCCAAAAACTCAAGATGAAATTTAGTATTTCGACCTCCAAGTGATAGGTTTCCCCTCCAACATGTCTAGGGATTATGACAAACACATCCACATGGTGACGAAATTGCGACAATTAGTAAAGTGTGACACTTAAGTGCGACACTTGGTAGTGCAACAAATAGGTGTGTAACACAATGAGCTCCAATATTTAAAGTCTTTGGGTCTTCTTGAGTCCTAATGTTCACATAGATAACAATTCCTATCTTTTTTTTTTATTCCTCCTCTTTTTTTTTGTTTTTTTTCCCATCACTAGATGAGAATGAGATTTCCAAAGGAGTCAATCCCTTTGGAAATTTATTCTTCTAGAGATATAATCTCTTTCTTCTTTAAAGGCTCATTCTGTAAAAATGCACATATACTTTCATCATCAGTAAAAACTTTCCAATATTCAACATTATCGTAAAAATGAGGATTGTTACCCCCAACATAGGGGAAACTAAGGAGATTATGTCTCGAGGCCCACATGTTGCAAACATAGAGTGTCGAGAGCCAAATGGAAAAATCATAAGCCCAGAGGGCCCTTCTTTTCATTGATGCATTCTACACATCACCAACAGTAGTAGCACCCACCACATTAACCTGGTCCCAAAGGGTAATGGGTCTTGCTCCATGAGGTAATCAGTCTAGGTATCATGGTAAGTGTCACTCTAGTATTTGAAGCATTTAAACATGTTGCAAATGATCTTTCTTGGTTACATAACATTTGCTTGGAATTTATACTCTTTGCCTTATTTAACCCTAATGGGTGTCATTTTGTCCTAGTAAGTTGGTCACCCTTGGGAATAGGGTGCTAATGGGGGGTTCCTTGAAGAGTCATCATCCATTTATGATCATACTTATCACCTTCCATACTTCTTTCCTTCTGTCTTCTCATATTTTTGGATTTTTGGGTGTACTGACCCGAGAAGGGATTGTACGTCATTTTCATGGGAAGAAGGGGCTAAAGGCCTAGAGGGGAATGTAGCTGGAAAAAGATAAAATTTGAATCATGAACCTTCCATATGTTTGCCCAAAGAGGTATTAAGGACAATGAAATGTATCTCCTAAAAATCAAAGACCTGCAAAATCAAACACAAAAATATAAATGCCCCACTTGTTGAGGGATCTACACAAGTGCATTACAAGCTAGACTATACCCCCATGGCACTATGTGTACCTCTCCTTTCAAGTGACTCTATGGTACTTCCCCCCAAGATAAGTGATTAAACTATAGAGAGTACCCAGTGTCTAGACCTTAATTAATTAATGGCAATAAATGGGCTATACAAAAAGATGCACTAAAAATAAAGGTGCAACACACCCTCTACAAAGGAACCCATAAATGAGACAATACAAACTATTGTATGTCATGAACCCCATGCCCATAAGTTTACCCCGCTCCACTTCACACTCACACATGGCTTAAATAGGTTTATCTCGGGAAACACCCTGGACCTAGGGAATTATTGACCCAATAGGATGCCTTGACACCCCTCCCACACCTAAATTTGACAAATTGTATAATGTCTTTGAGAATTTGTTTAGTTTCAAAAGAAGGGTTTGATGCACATGTTCGGGTGGTTTGATTATTAGATGTGGCTTTACTTGGAATGATATTGTGACTCATGGACCCTTGGAGGGCGTACCTGTTTGTATTTTCAAAACTTTTCCTGCTGGACAAGTATTCATGAGGAGATGATTAGTTTAGAACTTCATGAGGGCTTGAACCCCAAGGATGATGTAGAGACCCCATGCTTAGGGAAACATTGTGATGACCAGTTGCACAATGAAGGAAGAGGACATTGTCTTTGGAGGCACTCTGGCATGACCTTAGGTTGGATTTCCACCTCCTCCCACTTGGACGTTGTCCTTTGGAGGCCCATAGGAAACCTTCCTATCTCGTGACGTCACCTAGGGTTGGGGTTTGATGGAGAATGTATTGAAGATGATGTTGGCACGTGTGAACGAGGATCAAGGTATTTGGATGCCTAGCACCATGCTTCTCCAACCTAACGTCACCTTTGTAGAGGCTAACGTCACCCTAGGAGGGATGATGTCACCCTTGTTAGGGTTATTTTGTAAAGAATTTATTTTATTTTTATTTTAATGAGAAAATTGACATGTAGGCTCAACTTTGTGAAAAGACACAATTGTTGCATAAAATAAGTCAGGATTTTCCATACAAATATGGTTGGCTTTGTTTCATTTTCATCATTATTGGTCCTAAGGTCTGCACCTGACTTCTAAAGGGAAAATCTAGGCCACCTATCAGTTTAGAATGGTTGCTTCTTTTAACTTTTTTGTTGGTTGGTCAGAGGGTTATTCTATCAAGACAAAGGCAAGGTTGGGTTGGCATAACGATATGGATGAGGGGCCTCCTTGGATGATGGCACACTAATGACAGACCAGTTAAATAATATAAAACAGAGGGAAACAACAAACTACTCA
Source organism: Picea engelmannii (assembly GCA_009831015.1). Classification (NCBI taxonomy): domain Eukaryota; kingdom Viridiplantae; phylum Streptophyta; class Pinopsida; order Pinales; family Pinaceae; genus Picea; species Picea engelmannii. Next base: position 160,103 of record ML811242.1, on the reverse strand, counting down.
ATGAATAATCTGTTGCAAGAAGTTCAATACTTAAAATATCATTTCAAGACATCAAACATGTATCAAAACACAATAACTCCCACAAGTTGCAGAAAACAAATCTTCACCAAAGCATTAACTGTTTGGCAGGTTGCATATCAATAAAAATAAGTCATACAATAGCTAAAAGGAAATGAAATGTACGTTGCACAAATAAAAAAATGTATTCAAGATAAGAATGAAAACACGTGAAGAGTTGAACGAAACATTGTCATCAAAAGTATGTTCACCAGGTAGAGAGCTTTAATCCATGCATAAAACGGGTCCAACCAATCTGTTGTATTGTTATTCTTTCCTCAAAAAATTCTGACCTTTTCAATATCCAAAAACTAACTATTTAAAAGAGTTGCAGAGGCTCTCGTCCTTAGGGGACTGAGACCTAAATTTAGGGAACTGTTCATAAATCAAATAATTAACTTTACTAAGACATAGGACTTAATCAGCAAGAGGGGTTCTTATCACACATAGAAGACCACTCTTGCATATAATCTAGGAAAATGTTGGACTTAATTAAATAAAACTACTATTGTCTCTGCGACAGAACCGATGCATGTGCTGGAGGAATTGAGTGGCCGAAAATAGGCCTCGGAGTGACAGAGCAGAGCTTTGTGTTGAACGACGGCATGTCTGCGAGCTGTTGGAGGCCACTGGAGATAACCAGTTGCATGAACAGAGTTTGCTGAAGTGTTTCTAAAACTAATATGCGTCGACCTATGAGTGAGACTTAACTCTCTGTCTATGCCTGAGATTTTGAAAGTCAAGATCACTTTGTATTGACCCCATTAGATGTCATCTGTACTTGTGAAATAGCTTCCCTGGAATGGTTTTCGTCCCATCGGGAATGAGGGGAGACGTGGGGGCGAGCATCCAATCAGGAGACAGGATGAATGGACGTGAGGGCAGATGACGTGTGAAGACAGATGTCGAAGTGAGAGGAGGTGTTAATACGATGGAGGTATCGAGAGTATGGAGTTGACGACGGGTAAGTAAGGATACATGTGGCGAAAGGCGAGAGGGGGCGGTATTGAAAAACAACCCAGGAGGAACTCGGGGGGGGGTATGAGTTCTTAAGGAGCCACCACATTAGGTAGGTCCCGCAATGGGAAAACTACTTACTCGGACCCCCCCCCCACACCGTTAAAGGTAGAATGGTCGGGGGGGCTGAGTTGCAACAAGGATCGTTGATCTAGAGAGGTGGGCCACTGCCGATGGAGATCAGCGTGGGGGTTAACAGAGGACAAGTGTCGGGTGGTGAGAGGAGCGAGAGTTGTGAGTGGAATGAGTGGAGGTGATGTGGTGGTGATGCGGTGATCTTTACCTACTTGCAAGGATCGACGGTTCTCGTTGACTAGGGATCAATGGCCCAAATTCACTTTGGACCCTCGGGTTTTGGAAGTTGGAATGTGAAACATGAAAATCTCCCAGAGTAAAATATCTTAGTGACGTGGCTGGGAAGTGACGTGGTGACCTGACGTCACATGACTTCACAACTGTTGATGTGTCATGGAAAGAAGGGTAACCTGTGTCACGTGGAAATGGGTGAATGTAACAATCAAATAACCTGGAATGAGTGCCACGTGTCATGACCAATGAGTGTGTCATGTGTCGTGACTGATGAGTGCCAAGTGTCCTTGCTTATGAACGATCCAGATTTACTTTAGAGTGACCACTGTCTTGTCCAAAAGGTGCTTCGCGACTTAGCATTTCAGGTGTTTTGATATGAGTCACTCTCGACTCTCCCAATTCCCGATCCCCGAACTTCCATGTTACACCAACGGTCTACGACCTTCCGAGATCTGATGGTCTAGATCTCCTCTTGGCACTTTGGGACCCTGGCTCTTCGAGACTTCGAGAATTCACGTCTTCAACACTTCGGGACTTCGGCTGATAAAGTATGAAAATCTCTCGAAGTGATGATGTTAAAACTCGCGCGATTATGCACCTGCGAATGGACGAGAGTCATTGATCTGATCGGCCTGATGGATCTTTACCATTGAAACTTACCTTGTTCGTTTTGACAATCTAAGTCTAAAATCGATCGCTCTGGATCGTTGCGTTTGTCTACGGGCATTTCCTGTGTATATAAAAAGGCTTGGTCGCCCTGTGGTGAGCTGGATCAATGGAAAATATGATGACAAGTAATTCAAACAAAATCCAACATATATTTCATCCTTTCAAGAAAAACAGAACAGAAATGCACAAAGACTCAAACCAGAAAGAAACAAATAAGAACCACATCACTCAATAATGGGAAAATGACTGAACCAACCAGAAGAGGAAAAATTGACGAAGGCATAGGGAAAAAGAGTGGAGAGACAGAGGATGCAGACCTAGGTTACAACATTGGCTACAATGGGGGATAGCTCGTCCCTGTGAGGTGCTAAGAACTGTAGATCGATGCCTTGAGATTAGATAATTGTTATTACCTTTCATCACTTACCCTCATTTTTGTTGGTCAACCCTGCGTATCTGTTACTTTCCTTCAACCATGCATTTTATTGAATTAAAATATGAAACTGCACCCTAGTGCCTTATTGGGATATGGAGTCTTTATTCACACAACTAACTAATCAAAATAAATAATAAAAGGAGCGTCTATGGTAAAAGGATAGAATCAAATCCAGCAGTTCCATATTTCTAGAGACAACTCGAGTTCAAGTATTTCTTTCAGGATACAGGGACAGGAAAAAGAAGAATCAACTTTGAAGATTGTCCATATTAGTTTTGGTCAAATATTTTCTAGAGAAAAAGAATCATCGATCCCAAGTGTCCAACAAATAATATGGCAAAGGATTGGCCCAACTTAACAATGAGATTTCATCCAACTAGATGATATCTTGTTATTTTAAAATCTGGCTCAATCTTAACTGATTTTCATATGCTCTGTTTTTAGAATTTTGACCAGATTCCATGATCTGTTTAAAATTATCTCTTCAAGGTATTTAGGCAGTCTTATCAATGGGATCTTGGAGGATATATAAGGGAGAACATTGTAATGTAAAAAAAGGGGGGGGGGGCAGGCCTGAGAGGGTGAGGCCTGAGAAGGAATTTGATGAGATAGCCATCCTATGTGTGTTATTGTAAGCCCGAGCGCATTTTATTTTGTGATCGCTTCTGACATTGAAGATTTATGACAATTCTTCTATCAGATTGTGTCTTCCCTTGTTTTACACTCTGTTTTTCATCTTGCTTGAACAAATTGCAGACATTGAAAATCAATAGCTACCCATGGATAATAGAGTCTCGAGCGGTAAAGATTTTGTTGTGACTGCCTACTATTTGTGTGTTTTGTTTCAAGTACCTTTTCATCCATTTTGCAAAGAGAATCTTTGTTTGATGGGTATTATACTTTTTGTTTATTCCCTATTCTTCTACCCATTTTCATATAAACTTCTTATCTGATATGCAATTTGATTGCCTTCGATCAACAGGGCATTTAATTGACTCCATGCCCAATGGTGTTTCATTGATCTGCATTTAGCTTGTTTCCCTTTCTCTTCCAGTCTACATGATCCACCTTCTTTCAAAACCCAAAACACGTCCTTATTTATAAAAGCATTGCAATAACTTGATGATGCCCTAGCTTGTCCTTTAGCAGTCCAGTGCAACTTTAGGGACTAACAATCATAACTCTCCCCATTGAGAGGGAGGACTGAAATTTGTTCCCTCTTTGGGGTTGTTGGCTGAAATTACTAAGGTGCACTTGCTTGGAGGCTATTTTGGATGCATTTTGGATCATTTCTTGGAGGAATTTTGGCAAATCTATGGGTTTTGTGCTTGATTGTTCTTAGTGAAGTAAGTAAATCTGAGACTTTTCATTTCATGATAAATGTTTATGGTATATTTAATTGTTTGTATTTAAGATTATGAAATTGCTTTCTTGAAAACCCTAGGAGTAAGAAACATAAGGTGTGTCTTTCTTGCTCTTTGTTTTGCTAGTTTTTCCTAAGAAGATCTTGTCTAAACAAACTTCTAGAGCCCTAAAGTTCTAGCACTTTAGAAGCTTTGTCTAGTTCTTATTGCATTTAATATATTTCAAGAGTCTAAGGATAGGAGAATCACTAGGGCCTAGAAGTGCCTACACCCTAGTTGAATATTCTCTTAAAAGATTGGTGCTTGAGGACTTAAGGTGCTACTTCTCAAGATTCCACCTTGTTATCTCTTAGACAAGTATAATCATTGTTTATTTTCTCCAAGCTATTATGCTGATATAATTAACTCCATAAGCCCTAAAAGGCACTAGTTCTCACTTCTCTCTTATTGAAGGATTGATCAAACTCTCAAACAATATTCTCTTAAGATTATACTAACTAGATCTAACACTAACTTAGCCTAGATCTCTAACTTTCTTGCTGATGTTATAAATGTTTGCTACAACCATCTAACTGCAAAAAAAAATCTGCATAATTGAATTTAAATGCTAGATAAACACGTTAGAAATTGCTTACGATATTTGATTATCATTATGCTTAGTAAATGTTATCTTTTCGTTGTCTTTTCAAGCAATTTTGAGGAGTTTTTATTATAGTCGTTACAATTTATTAAATGTTGTTGTAAGCTTGTTCATTGTTTCATTTTTATATCAGCTAGCAAAATTTCACTTGGTTTACTGTCTCTTGAAGCTTTACTATCATATTTGTACTTTAAACTGCCATATATATGCTTTGTTGTCTTGTTCCGGGATGGTACACTTCATCACTTTCATTTGATTCATCTTTCTTAGACATAAACCTTGTGACATATTTAACTTGAGTGACCAGTGAGAGGGGGGTAATTTTTTCCTTATCTTTAGCTCACCCTTCCCTTTAGGTCACTAGGGATGTCTCCCTTGGGTTGGACTTCCATCCATTTCTAAAAAGTGGGGATTTCCTATTTAGGTGACAATGATAGGACATCATGTTTGTTACACCAATATCCCTTACTTGACATGGGATTTGGAAAAGTACGGATTGTGTGATAACATTTTTTGCACTATTTCCGGGGATGAATTGATTCAGTTTTCCTCAATGACAAATCTTTGATGAGATTTTCCCAAAGCCCTTTATCTTACAGATCTAACCTGACGACTCCACCGAGGGTGATTCCCTCACTTCCTTTGATAATCCTCGAAGGGTTATCTAGCTACTCCATTGATGAAAACCCGTATCAAACATCGTTGTAGCAACGAACCTTTTCACCCATGGCTCCTCCAAAATGGGCCACCGATAAGGTTTTCGGACCCTTGGACATGAGTACAGTCCCAAGGTATCCTCGAAAAATGCTTCCTTAGTACACAAAATTATGGCTACCCAAGTTTTCTAGTAATAATGAGACTAATGTTGAGGAACACATGAGTATGTTCTGGACCTTCTTTGAATTCTTTCCTATAGATGAAGATGTTGAATATTTGGTGATGAGACTTTTTGCAATCACTCTTCACGAGGATGCTAAAATATGGTTTCATGGTTTCCCTGACAAAAGCATCAAGAGCATGGGTGACTTTGAAAAGATATTCCTCGATAGGTGGAGCACTAAAGAATCTCCTAACGTGCTTTGCAACATGAAAGAGGAATAAACTTACGAAGAGGAGCAAGAATTATCCCATGATTCTATCGAAGCCAACAAAGACATCATTTAGGAACAAGAGCTTGAAGAGGTAAGTCATGAGGATGAGGTGTTGGTGTTTGCTCCTCCACTTGATTATGTCATCCAAGTTCCCATTCATCCTGCACAAGAAGAAGAGAATATGGTTTGTCATTTTCCTTTCCAAGTTTTTGATGATGCCTTGTTCTATGATTCAGAAAGTGAAGGAATAGAGGAACCTAAGAAATTCATAATAAAAGCGATGAGTTAATTTAGAATATCAATGAGTTTATATATGTTGGGAGATGTAAATGGGATGTGGTATGCTATAATGGAGATCACATTTATGACACTGAAGGTCATTTCCAATTGTTGTTTTTACAACTATCATATGAGATTGCTACTGATTCTGACATTTGGAAACAAGGAGATGATATAATTACATATATATAACAAACACCCAAGGATGACTTAATGAAATATTCTCATGATGATTTACAGTCATACCTTGAGGAGTTTGATGAATATTCTCTTGAGCACTTGGATATATTCAATGAAGAAAATTTTCAACCACCGCTATGCTCAGATTTTGATGAGGGTAAGGACATGGTTTTCCCGGAACATGAGATTTATAATAAGACTTTACATCCTTCATTTATTCCTTCATCTCACTATGTTACTAAGGATACAACTGGGAGAAATGCTTAATGTCTCAAGTTTTATCCAGGGTGAAGCTTTTTCTTAGAATTTAAGGGTAGGTTGAATACCTTAAGAAGAAGTTTTATATCTCAGCCTTTCAACTTTCCCCTAAGAAGTTTCCAGCCATCCTCTAGATTCTTGTTAGTCCCTTCTCAGACCTCGGAGAGTGATGAGGTACAGGGTAGTCAACCTTCAGACTCTTTGAGTCAGACTCTCGAGTATTTGACCTTCCACGATCCTTTTCAGATATGAATTGAGTGTTTTTCTGGGAATGTGACTTGGAATGATTTTGTTCCTCCCTCCCACCTCCATGAGTTAGATTTTACGATTCCTTATGATATGATGGATTCTCTAACTCATGTTATTTTTATTCTTAACTTATCATTGTTTTGGTTTATGATGAAGCACAGATGCAAGTATTATGATATATTGCTAGGATGTTTTCATTGGTTATATGACTATACCTAGGATTCAATTAACAAGTAAGAATAGGTAGGTAGGCATTTGCATCCATTGTATATACCATGCATATCCTGTTAGTGTAGTTTCATTCTCATTTTCATATTGCTTCATTACATTTGTATATATTGTATGATCATGATTACATGTTAGAATATAAATATTGCAAATTTTCTTTTTCATTTTGATTTTAATCATATATGGAAAAAGGGTGATAGTACCACCGTAGATACTCTAATGCATTTTCTTGAGTGTGTAGTACAAAATTCATACCAGATATGTTGAAGTTATCATGCGCTCTATGGTGATCACATGTCCCCAAGTAGGAGCCAGATGTTAACCCAAACCTAGGGGTAACTAAGGAGATTATATATTGAGGCCCATGGGTTGCAAACATGGAGTGACAAGAGCCAAATGGACAAAGCATAACCCTAGAGAGACCTTATTTTCATTGATGGAGGTAATGAGTCTGGGTATCATGGTAAGTGTCACTCTAATATTTGAAGCATTTGAACATGTTGCAAAGGATATTTCTTGATTACAAAACATTTGCTTGGAATTAATATTATTTTCCTTATTTAACCCTGGTGGGTGTCATTTTTTCCTAGTAAGTTGGTCACCCTCAGGAATAGCATGTTACTGGGGGGTTCCTTGAAGAGTCATCATCCATTTCTGATCATACTTATCACCTTCCATACTTCTTTCCTTCCATCTCCTCATCTTTTGGGAATTTCAGGTGTACTAATCCGAGAAGAGAATGTACTTCATTTCATGGGAAGAAGGGGCTAAAGGCCCAAAGGGGAATGTAGCTGGAAAAAGATAAAATACGAATCATGAACCTTCCAGATGCTCTCCCAAAGAGGTCTTGAGGAAAATGAAATGTCTCTCATAAAAATCAAAGACCTGCAAAAGCAAACACATACATATAAATGTCCCACTTGTTGAGGGATCTACACAAGTGCATTACAAGCTAGACTATACCCCCATGGAACTCTATTTACCTCTCCCTTCAAGTGAATATGTGGTAGTACCCCCAAGATAATCAATTAACCCATATGGAGTACCTAGTGTCTGGACCTTAACTAATTAATGGCAATAAATGGGCTAGGAAAAAGGATGCATTGAAAATGAAGGTGCAACACACCCTCTACAAAGGAACCCATAAATGAGACAATACAAACCCTTGTATGTCACGAACCCCATGCCCAGAATTTTACCCCACTCCACTTCACACTCAAATATGTCTTAGATAGGTGTCTCTCTGGAAACTCCTTGGACCTGGGGAATGATTGACCCAATAGGATACCTTGACACCCCTCCCACACCTAAATTTGACAAATTGTATAACGTCTTTGAGCATTTGTTTAGTTTCAAAAGGGGATTTTGATGCACATGTTCGAGTGGTTTGATTATTATATGTGGATTACTTGGAATGATCTTGTGACTCATGGACCCTGTTGAAACTAAGTTTTTAAACTTTTTACCTCTAAAACTAAAACTTTTTTCTTTCGGGATTCGAATTCTCATAAGGTATAATCCTCGCTACCAGTAAAAAAAAAAACGGTCCCAAAATCTCGAAATGATTTATTTTCTTCGTTATAATAAAGGACAGAAAGCTCAAGTGTTATTAAAGTCTAGACGCACATTCTGTAAAGTACTTTCAATCGCGATAAATTAAAATCCTAAAGGATTTAATCAACCATCTTTTAACCTTTCGGGATTCGGGTTTACTCAGAACAATACGTTTTCAATACATTTTGAATCGCGAAATCCCAATTCCCGATTTCTCGAAAGAAGTGGAAGTCAGTCTTAATCCTGATTAATTAAAAACTAATCCCATCGCGATTTCGGGATTCAGGGTTTGGTGGTGACATACCTCATGTAAGCATGATCCCCGAAACCCTGAAACACGAAGTCCCGATTCAATACCAAATTTAAGACCTAAAACTAATCCCATCACGATTTCGGGATTCGGGGTTTAGTGGTGACATACCTCGTGTAACCGTGATCCCTTAAACCCCGAAACGCGAAGTCACGACTCAATACCGAAATTTAAAGAGAACTAACTTCATTTTAAAAATACATTTAATGGTAATTAAACTTCTTAGGTACTTTCTTTTTCGGTCTCCGTCAAATGAGAGTTTTTGAATTTTGATTTTAGAATTGCCGAAATACGGCCACATTAATAATGGATAGATCGTGATTTCTGTGACACAAATTCATATCTCAGAAATATTCTCTGCATTAAAGGTATTAAATTCTTGGCAGTTGCATCAGTACTTTCACCATAAAATGAGTTAAAATAAAATTAGAGGTCTGTGTTTTGAAACTTATTCTTGCTTTTTCTATCAGAAGTAAGTCGCATCTAGCTGAGCTTTCACACCTCTCTTCTATGACAAGTTTTCGTTCCAATACAAAATTCATGGCACCAAAGAAAGGACCCAAGAAGATTGAAGATACAACTGAGATTTCCAACCCAGAGGGGGATGTCATATCAAACACCACACCGCATGCTATCGACTCAATTAAATCATGAAGACAAATTTATGAAAATCTGGACTGCGAGATAAAAAATTCCCCTAATGACTCTGAGAATCACCTTCAGGACATAGCAGAATCAGAACTTCACAAAATTGCAACACGCCCACGGCACATGGCGTACAACAACATGATCAGTTGGGCTTTGGAAAAGGTTGATATTCGAACGAGAAGCATTTTAAATGATCAAGGGGCCATTATCAGCTCATTCAGACCTGAACATATCCAGGTTATGTACAAACTCTCACCCAATCCTAAATTCATTTACAATGCTAAATTTATAGCTGAATTTCAGAGAAAGGAATGCATTGAGGCAGACCAAACTTACCCTGATTTAATCAAAGGTTGGTGGAGATGTCCGTCAAAGTTTAGGGTCGATACCCACGAAATTTATGCCACAACCTCTTTGAATGAGTACATGGTTTATGTAGCCTTGATGCTGTGCAGACTCTTCGACAAAAAGAATTCTTGTTATTTACCCGCAGAATGGGTGCCCTTTTTAGAAGAAGCATCAGAAGGATATAGTTTCAACTGGGACAAGATTTTGTCTGATAATATAGCCAAAGAGGTTTCGAATTATAGAGCTGCAAGAGCTCGAGGTCAACCAGTGGCCTTTTACATCTCGGCATACATCATCGACACAATTTGTTTTATGACTTCATTCCCCCTGATGAATTGGAGTTGGAACACAACCTGCCTTAAACCCATTCACGAATATCACTCTGAGTTGTGGGAAGAAAATGCAAAAAAATCATTTTACGAAATTTGCCATTTCGTGGTGATACCAATGCATAAAATGTTTTTCGGTTGTAATCCTCCTCACATTTCTGAAGCAGTTTCAAATAACCTCAAGCCAATAGCAGTCTGGTTCATTGAAGAAAGCTTCTCCTACATCAACGTTTATGGGTGTTCAATTCCCCCTCACGTGCTTCTGAAATTCCTTCCAGATAGACTGGTGTGTAGGGAAGTAGCGCACCAAATAGTAAAAAGTGGTATCAGAATAGAGCTAAAGGAAGCTCAAAATAAGTCCTGGCCAATCTTCCCTATGCACATCGGGAAATTTTCATTACAAAATTTGGGACATTCTAGAGTGGTAGCAGAAGCACTCGAAGAAGTTAAACTGTTAAATATTGAGTACAAAAGGCATGACCCTTATCAACTAGTGAACAAACACTTGATACATTGCAATATGAAAGCATACAAACATGAGGAGTCCCCTTCGGACGACATGTTCAAAGGGACCAAGTCCTATAAAAAAGTGTTAGAACGAGTATAGACACCGTCGTCTGACCTGTAAGCTACCTTTCGAACCTTCCAGAAGCATAGACAGAGTGGTCTGCCTCAAGTACTTCAAGGAGAAGAGATCACCCTCCCCCAGGAGCAAGAAAGTGTCCCCCCGGGTTTTGAGCAGGAAGCACAGAAGAAGGGAAATCCCAAAAAGGCCCTAAAGGATAACGGAAAGGCCTCCACAAAACAAAAAGGCTGAAGCAGAGAAAAGGTCAGAGAGACCTCCCAAGTCCGGTAATATTACTCCCCCTTTATCACCTGGTGTTGATGACAATACGCCTAAGGAAGTAGGAGGGAAAGGATCTACAGATCTAGGGAGCCCCATAGCTTCCTTACCCCCCTTACAGTCCACTTTTGGACTCCCACAAATAGGAGCTCTATTTGTTGATGACCTTACCTCCATTCCCATAGATGAGATTCCTCCTTCCGATTATTTTTTCAGTAGAAAAAGGAAGGCCGTCCTGAAACAGGAGATGCATAAAAAGGAGGGGAATATGGTTAAAAAACATAAAGTCTTGATAGACAGACAAAATTTGGAGGAAGATGATTTCGCTACAGAGATAGCAGGTTCCATGGGAGCCATGGCAACAACAAACTTTTTTGTCGTGGGAAAAATGAGAACCAGGATAAAGAAGAGTGATAAAATCATAGCACAATTACAAGAGCAGTTAAAAAATGTTCAGGAGAACATTAGAGAAGAAATGAGTAAAAGCTTGGAGCAGACAAGGGCTGCCGAAAGGTTAGAGATTCAATTACTCAAAACGAGCCAAGACGAAATGAGCTAGAAAATACAAGCAAGTCAGCTATAGATTACTCAGCAAAAGGATCATGCAGAACAGTTACAGGCTAGATTAATATTGATGGAAGATCAAATTATAGATCTGAAAGCTTTCCAGGCCCTGTCATTGGCGGTGCATTTAAAAATAGAAGTTGGACAGCATAAATTAATTTCCAAGATAGAGATTGTTCAGAATTAATTTCAAGAAGTAGATAATGCCTTTGATAATATTATCCTGAGGGAAAAAGAAGCCAAAGCAGTGAGGATTAGTCTCCAAAAGGTAATTATATATTCAACAGGTGAGGAGGTATCCAAAATTACAAAAGTATCAGCCATAGAGCAAATTAGAGGTGACATCATGCTCAAACTATGGGAAACCAACATAACTTAAAGTAAAATAATAGTCAAAGAAATCAGAGATGACTGTGAAGAAGTTTTTGATCTTTTAGACAAAGATTCGTTAAATATTGGAAAGGGAAATTGTACAGGACTTATGGGACAGATAAATATTGAAAGACATCAATTAAATTTTAGGGAAAATTTGAGTGAAGTCCAAATGGAAATTTTGCAACTAAGAAAAATGGATGTCAACCTATTCGACAGGTTGTTAGTTGAGCCTAACTTAAAACTGCAGTCAATAAAGTTTGCAGATAAAGGAGTTGATGATCGTCTTTCCAAGATTCAGAGAAAGGTTTATCTGTTCGAGGCAAGAGACCTTCCAGAACCCCCCAGAAATTTTAC
>ML811242.1:136970-147132 GCA_009831015.1 Picea engelmannii | reverse complement strand
TGGTCTATTAGATCAGACGAGCATTGTGTTAAACCTATTCAATACCATCTTACAAACAACAAATACACGGGTAGAACTTGAACGTTCATGGGCTGCAATTGAAAGGGATATTAGCATTCAAGAACAATGGGAAGCTAGACAGAGACAGTTAAGGAACCAACTGTGATCTCGGTTTCCTTTAAAATAGTCTTTTTACCCATTAATTATCTCTACCTTTTCGGATGCCTTGACGGTATACTTTAGAGCCTTAAAGTATAAACTCAGGAACAACATCTTTTTGGCACCGTTGTCGGGGAGCGAAGAAATGAATCTTTTCCCTGGGAAGAACGATATTGACTTTTTCTTTCTTTGATAGTGAACAAAGATCGAAAAACTTTGTAAGGCTACTTTTATCCTTCACTTGGCGACTCCACAATAAGTAAACTGGATTTTAGCCAAAAGAACCCAGACGACAAGCAGATCTCGCCAGTATCTGATCCAGAAAATATTTTAAAATCAAGAAGATTTCTTAGACAAATCGTTTCACCAACGCATACTATCTTTCAAACTAGTTATACACAGTCGAACGCCAGAGGAATACTTGAGAGATCTGTCTCCCTCCCCATTTTGATTGATACATGCTCTTTTCTAGAAGTCCACACTCCTACTACTGAATGCTTCGACGAATGTCTTGTGTATCCTGATTTAACCCCTGTCAATTCTTCGATATATTCGTCTTACAAGCCTGGAGAGACAAGTTCTCTTCATCTTGGGCCTTCTTTTTCCAGTTTCCTGTGCCTTGACGATCAGTTCCCCACAACCTTTCTGTCACATTCAAGTACACCCCAAGTTTCAATCTCAAATCTATCAATGGTTGCGCACGAAGGTGCGGGGGTTGGAGGCGGTGTTGTAGGTGGTGTCGCAGGAGGAGCGGCAGTCGTCCAAGTACCACTCCCTAGAATTTTTGCTAAGGTGGTTGCCAGATATTCCCCTCTTGTCCTCCCAGTTCCCCTACATGACCTTCCAAAAAATTACATGAAAAATCTCCCAAAATTTATAGGGGAAGGCGATTTAACCGCACAAGAACACATCAATTTCTTTGACCAATTCGTCGATATCCTAGGACTCGAACACGAAGACATCTACTCCAGACTCTTAGTACAAACTTTCGAAGGGCAGGTCAGAAGCTGGTTCCGAGGCTTAGCAGCGGGATCTTTAAGGTCATACGATGAACTCGAAAGTGCTTTCATCAAGCAATGGGGAGAAAGAAAAGATCACCTCTATTATTTGACTTAATTCGGGGCTCTTAGAATGAAAAATTTTGAATCAGTTCTCGAGTTCACCCAAATATTTAATAAATTGTACAATAAAATTCCCATCAAGGTCAAACCTTCTCAGCCTGCAGCAAAAGTAACCTTCACCGGAGCTTTCGACCCTAATTTCACCTTACTATTAAGAGAGAGGGGATCAATAGACCTCACCAAGATGCAAGACGATGCCCTAGAAATTGAATCAAACATGATGGCTTTAGGAAAGCTAAAAGCCAAAATGGAGGCTGGGAACAAGGAAACCAGAAGATACAGAGAACAAGGAGGATCTTCTGGGTCAGGGAGATCTTCGGGAGACAAAATGGACGACATGGCTAGGACAATTAAAGAGTTGTCTAATAAGATTTCAAAAATGGAATTAGATCAGACAAAAAATGACCATTTTCCCAGAAAGGATTTCAGAAGGAATCCCAATCCTCAAATCCCACAAAGACAGATTAAGAATGAAGATCAGAAAATCCCAACCCCCTTCAAGAGTGAAAACTTCATTGGAGAGGAAGATTTAGAAGATTTCGAGGAATTAGAGGAAGATATAAATAATTTGGGTGATGATGAACCACGACCCTATTTATTGAGACAAGATTATGAAAAATTCTTAAATAAAGAAAATAGATTGGAAAATGACCTAAACAATAGTACTTCTGAAGACTTGACCTACCAGGGTATTGTCGATGGTATAATGGCCGAGCTTCAACAGAAGTACAATCTAAGGCCTAGAAATAGGAGTGTTGCAATCGCCCAAATGAAAAATATCTTGCCGAGGAGTGAGACAGATGAGATAGTTTCAAAAAATGTTGAAAAGCAGACTAAAAAAACTAACATAGTGGACACACAACCTACCAAGACTAAGGTGTCTGAAACACCCACAGTCAAAACACAGAAAACGAAAGTTCCTACAACGGAAACGAAACCTTCACCACAAAGGAAAGATGATAAGAAGGGGACCGAAGCTCAAACCATAGAGAACGAAAAAATTGCGGGGAGTTTCAATATGGAAAATGAAATAAATAAAATCAATATCCCCATACCTCTTGTCGAGCTAGCAAAAAACCCCATCTACAGAAAACAAATCACCAAGATGATTAGTTTTTCGGAAGATGAAATCCAAGCCAATGTCATTAACTTAGAATATGACAAACCGAATATAATTTTTGGTCCTGATTTCGAAGGCGCCAAAGACACTGTTTCCCCCTTCTACATAACGTTAACCCTATTCGACCAACTACTCCACAACTGTATGCTCGATTCTGGAGCATCCCATAATTTAATTCCTAAAGACATTATGGACAAATTGGGTCTCGAAATCACCAGGCCTTATGGAGATTTATATTCTTTCGATTCAAGGAAAGTTAAGTGTATAGGCATGATTAAAGACTTGGTGGTAAATCTACCTCAAATACCTGCGAAAATCATTCTCATGGACGTAGTGGTCGCCAATATCCCTTTGAAGTATGGTATGTTGTTATCTAGATCTTGGGGTGCCAAGCTTGGGGGATCCCTCCAGCTTGAAATGACATATGCTATGATCCCAGTTTTTGGAGGACAGTTCACGCGCTTGTACAGAGAGACCAGGCTGGCATTCACGGTAAGTGATCCGCGCAACCTGAATAACCACCCTGTATATATTTCTGATCAGGATCTAGGTAATTGTATTTTATCTATTGAAGATGATATTGTTTTAGGTATAGATGAAAGTAGTACAGAATAAAAAACAGAAATAGAAGAAAATAAAAAAAAATGTATATAGCATTGGTGTGTGGAAGATGTTTTTTTACGGCACTTCATCTTACCTTGGAGCCGGAGCTGGGGCACTCCTTGTGGCCACTGATAATCAATTCGTAATCCCTTTTTCCTATAGACTCCAGTGGAATGTGGACCACACTAATAATGTATGCGAGTATGAAGCCTTAGTATTAGGGTTGGAAGCCGCTAGGAGAATGAAAATAAAAAACCTCGAGATCCTTGGTGATGCCGAGCTAATCGTAAAACAGGGAAACTAACAGGACCAAGCCAAACATCCTAGGCTGAGGTCTTACAGGAATTGCGTCTGGGATCTGATCGAAAATTTCTTCTCCTCTTTCAAAGTCCACTACATTCCAAGAACTGAAAACCAACAGGCCGATGCGTTAGCCAAAGCAACCTCAACCTTCACACCTCCCACCGCTTTCAAACTAAAATACCATATACAAATGAGACACCGACCTTCCATACCCAATAACACACAGCACTGGAATTTTTTTGAGGATGATGAACAACTGCGTAAATTTTTAGAATCGATAGATGAGTTTGCCGAAACTAATACCGACCAAGAAAACCAAAATGATCATGTTTGGATCATGCAGGAAGGGGAAGACCCCCAGGAATTCCATGATAAAATCGCCAATCATCGAATGCTTGTTCTTAAAAATAACCAGATCCCTAAGGGACTGATTCCCTTGGAAAGGTTATTTAATCAAGACGATATCCCATTAAGATCCACTTTACAACCTCAACCTGAAGAGGTTGAGGACTGTGACATAGGTACCAAAGAAAACCTTCGGTTGGTGAAACTGTCCAAATACCTATCCCCAGAAAACAAAAGTAAATATGCTGAGTTGCTTAGAAAGTATAAAGACGTTTTCGCTTGGTCTTACGACGAATTGAGAACTTATGATACTTCTATAATCGAACATAAAATTCCTTTGAAACCTAGTGTCAATCCTTTTAAACAGAAACTCAGACAGATAAACCCTATTCTGCTACCAGTAATAGAAAAAGAAGTCAAAAAACTCTTAGACGCCAAAATCATCGTCCCACTAAGATATTCTGAGTGCGTAGCTAATCTAGTCCTAGTAAGAAAGAAAAATGATGAAATCAGACTGTGTGTCGATTTTAGAAACCTGAACCGATCTTCACTCAAAGACAATTATCCATTGCCTAAGATGGACAACATATTAGAGAAAGTAGTTGGAGCTAACAGAATGTCGATGATTGATGGTTTTTCAGGTTACAATCAGATCGCAGTACACTAAGATGATAAAGAAAAAATGGCTTTCACTACTCCTTGGGGTACCTTCATGTACGATAAAATGCCTTTTGTCTTGATGAATGCGGATGCAACCTTCCAGTGAGCCATGGACATCGCCTTTGTGGGTGAGAGAGATAAATTCGTTGTCATCTATCTCGATGATCTGATTGTTTTTTCAAAATATGATGCAGAACATTTAGTACACTTGAAGCAAACCTTCGAGAAATGTCGTAAATTTGGTTTATCCCTTAATCCCAAAAAATCTCATTTCTCTATGCAAGAAGGTAAGCTTTTAGGTCATCTAGTGTCTAAAGATGGAATCAAAATCGATCCCAAAAGAATTGAAGCAATAGATACCATAAATATTCCTAGGAATGTAAAAGAAATTCAATCTTTCTTAGGAAAAATAAATTTCTTGAGAAGATTCATCCCTAACTTCACCGAAATTATGAAAATGATCACAGATATGTTAAAAAAGAACAGTGAGACGAAGTGGACAAGCAAAGCAAAAGCATCCTTTCAACGAATCAAGAAAGTTATCAGCGAAGCACCAGTCTTGGCAAGTCCTAATTACACAAAAGAATTTCTGATTTTTTCTTTCGCTTCCGAACACACTATTGCAGTTGTAATGTTACAGTGAAACGAAGAAGGCTTTGAATAACCCATTTCTTTTTTTAGTAAAAGTATGAGATATGTGGAGTTGAAATATAATATACTAGAAAAACAAGCTTACGCAATGGTAAAGGCTCTCAAGGCCTTCAGAACGTACGTATTACATTCGAAGATCATAGCCTATGTTCCTACAAGGTCTGTCAAAGACATACTGGTTCAACCGGATAGTGATGGGAGAAGAGGCAGATGGCTAGCCAAGATTCAGGAGTTTGATCTTGAAGTCAAACCAACAAAAATCATTAAAGGCCGAGGTTTGGCTAAGTTGTTAGCCGAATCCAACTTGCAAGCACTTGGAATTGATCAGCTGGAAGAAGATGAAGATTTTCTAGAGATAAATGAACTTGACTTCGCTACATCTACGGTTGCCATAGAAGACAGGTTTTCTTCTTTAGGCTGGTACCGCGATATTGTTTCTCACCTATTGACTCTTCAATGTCCTAGCGAACTAACCCCATCTAAATCCAAGACACTGAAGCTACATGCTATAAAATATTGTATTGTAGATGGAAAATTATTTTGGAAGGACCCCCTCAGTTTCTTGCTGAGTTGTTTAGTCGAGACCGAAACTGAAAAGGTGATAGATGAGTTTCATGAGGGAGTGTGTGGAGGACACCACGCTTGGCGAGCCACGACTTATAAAATCCTAAGAGCTGGATATTATTGGCCCAAAATTTTCACAGATGTTAACACCAAAGTCCGAACTTGTGGTCCTTGTCAGTTGTTTACAGGTAAACAGAAAGTCCCATCTTTACCTCTAATTCCAGTTAAAGCCGAAGACCCTTTTCAAAAGTGGGGCCTCGATTTTATTGGAGAGATTCACTCACATTCCAGTGCTCAGCACAAGTGGATTCTAACCGCAACGGACTATTTTACTAAGTGGGTGGAAGTTATTCCCACGAGAAACACAACTAACACAGTTGTAATCAATTTTCTAGAGGAAAATATTTTATCCAGATTCGGTTGTCCCCAAAATATAGTCACCGACAATGCACAAGTGTTTAAATCGATGGCTATGATAAACTTTTGCCAAAAATTCAACATCATATTAGGCCACTCTACAACTTATTATCCACAGGGCAACAATTTAGCTGAATCATCTAACAAAAGTCTGACAACTGTGATAAAAAAAATATTGACTGACAACAAGAAGACGTGGCATATTCATTTGAAATATGCTCTATGGGCCAACAGGATAAGTACCAAAAGGGCGATTGGAATGTCCCCTTTTCAGATGGTTTATGGCACCGATGTTATTTTACCAATCAATCTTGCTCTGCTAATGAAAAACGACAAGATTCAAATGAAGAACCTAACGACATTACCAGGAGAGCAAACCAGTTGATAGAAGTTCAGCAAAATAGGACCGAAGTAAACGAAAAGTTGTAGAGATATCAGGATAAGATGAAGGCTTTATTTGATCAGAAGGCTAAGGATAGAGATTTCCTCCCTGGAGATCTGGTACTAAAATGGGAAGCCAGAAGAGAAGACACAGGCAAACACAACAAGTTCGATTCGATTTGGTCTATCCCTTATAGAGTCTCGGCCTCAAAAGGAGAAAATGCATTTTCATTAGAAAATATCAATGGAGACATTCTAAGCACCCCTGTGAATGGGCGATACCTTAAACACTACATGCAGTAATACGTTTTCGAATTTTCATTGAACATACCGGTTTGTTTTCAAGTTCCCTTTATAGTTACGTTGCTTTCGGTAAGTAAAAAAAAATAAAATTAATTAATTCTCAGAAAACGCAAATACATAATAGCTCGAATCTAGCAGTTCACAAAAGCATCTGACAATTATCAGGTCATTTTATTCACAGGAACAACGTCATGGACTCAAGAGATCAACTACACTACAGGGGTAATCTGCATGGATAATCAAGATAAATACTTACCAAAAAGGTAATAAGTAAACAATCCTCTAGTTGCAAATGTGGAAAACTACTAAGGCATGAACTCTAAACTGGAAACCTGAGTTAAAAAATGTCCTAAGAGATACAAACGAATGAGACACAAACTTTGAATTTTCCAATTTTCAAAAGATTCAAAAAAAGAAGTTTAAAATTTAAATAAAAAAATTTATACACGTTGGCACTCCTAAGTAGTCTGAGATTCTCTCATCTTTTCCCTTCGATCACTATCAAGTTTACTCTTCACACAACCCTAGCTTTTTTCTCTTTAGTCTCTAAAAAAAGGGGGAAAAAGGTCTCATCTTAATTTTGAAAATGTTGAGATTGACTTTCGAAGCGAGGATAGATAAAATTATATATTTCTCCTAAACTTTGGCTGAACCAGAAGTCTGTCTAGGCTAATCCTAACCTTTTTAGTCCCTCTAGTAGAAATAAAATGATCGTTTTTGCTTAAAAAAAAAAAATCTTTCAAGTTTTCTCCGGGATTCTCCATAAAGTTAAAGTGTCTGAGGGCCCAAAGGAGATTGATCCAGGGCTATTTAAAAAAGCAGACAGACCCTTGCTGTAAAAAAAATTTAACCAGTATATTTTCCCTGAGTATGTTACATACTTATTGATTACCCCCACTTCGTAATAAAAATGTGTATAAAGATATGGTGAAAGGAAATTTGTTATCGATTGCCCCCATCTAATCTAAAGAGATGATGAAAGGAAATTCATTATATTATTGCCCTCATCTCAGCATTTAAATGCTAAAAATAACAAAGTGGTGAAAGGAAACTCAATGTGGAAAATCTGATAGCTTCATCGGGGTACTGAACAGGCCCGCTAGCAATGAAGCAATGTCTACATACTGGACAAGGCTGTTATACACGAATTGCAAGATGCCCTAGTAATTTTCTCCTTCCAGCCAAATTACACTCTAAGATTATGGGATTCTAGATTACACTCTAAGAGTCTCTTGATGCGAATACGATCAAATAAAAACTGGTAGAACGACTAATCTTGTTTTGATTATCTTGCACAAGTCTGAGGTCGGTTTTAGAAAGGTAAATCTATGTGAGCCTATTTCGAGATTGTCGAACGCTTTAGTCTTGAAGGTTTTTCGAAGTTAAGGTTGGAATCTTTATCCTCCTAGTAGGGTTTTCACAACTATGTCTCACAGACTGGAATAACTGACCCCATTTACCCAATAATAAAAGGCACTAAGTCCACCCGTTCTCCTCATCCCACAAGGAGATGAGGTCCCCAATTGGAGCCTATGTTGAAACTAAGTTTCTAAACTTTTTACCTCTAAAACTAAAACTTTTTTCTTTCGGGATTCAGCTTCTCATAAGGTATAATCCTTGCTACCAGTCCAAAAAAACTGGTCCCAAATCCCGAAATGATTTATTTTCTTCGTCATAATAAAAGACAGAAATCTCAAGTGTTATTAAAGTCTAGACGCACGTTCTATAAAGTACTTTCAATCACGATAAATTAAAATCCTAAAGGAGTTAATTAACCATCTTTTAACCTTTCGGGATTCGGGTTTACTCAGAACAATACGTTTTCAATACATTTTGAATCGCGAAATCTATATTCTCGATTTCTCGAAAGAAGTGGAAGTCAGTCTTAATTCTGATTAATTAAAAACTAATCCCATCACGATTTCGGGATTCGGGGTTTGGTGGTGACATACCTTATGTAAGCGCGATCCCCGAAATCTTGAAACACGAAGTCCCGATTCAATACCAAAGTTAAGACCTAAAACTAATCCCATCACGATTTCAGAATTCAGGGTTTAGTGGTGACATACCTCGTGTAACCGTGATTCTCGAAACCCCAAAACGCGAAGTCGCGACTCAATACCGAAATTTAAAGAGAACTAACTTCAGTTTAAAAATACATTTAATGGTAATTAAACTTCTTAGGTACTTCTTTTTCGGTCTCCATCAAACGAGATTTTTTGAATTTTGATTTTAGAATTGCCGAAATATGGCCACATTAATAACGGATAGATCGTGATTTCTGTGACACAAATGCGTATCTTAGAAATATTCTCTGCATTAAAGGTATTAAATTCTTGGCAACTGCGTGAGTACTTTCACCATAAAATGAGTTAAAAGAAAATTAGAGGTCTGCGTTTTGAAACTTATTCTCGCTTTTTCTATCAGAAGTAAGTCACATCTAGCCGAGCTTTCACACCTCTCTTCTGTGACAGGTTTTCGTTCCAATACAAAAGTCATGGAACCAAAGAAAGGACCCAAGAAGAGTGAAGATACAACTGATATTTCCAGCCCAGAGGGGGATTTCATATCAAACACCACACCACATGCTATCAACTCAATTAAATCATGGAGACAAATTTATGAAAATCTGGACTGCGAGATAAAAAATTCCCCTAACGACTCTGAGAATCACCTTCGGGACATAGCAGAATCAAAACTTCACAAAATTGCAACACGCCCACGGCTCATGGCGTACAACGACATGATCAATTGGGCTTTGGACAAGGTTGATATTCCAACGAGAAGCATTTTAAATGATCAAGGGGCCATTATCGGCTCATTCAGACCTAAACATATCCAGGTTATGTACAAACTCTCACCCAATCCTAAATTCATTTACAATGCCGAATTTATAGCTGAATTTCAGAGATAGGAATGCACTGAGGCAGACCAAACTTACCCTGGTTTAATCAAAGGTTGGTGGAGATGTTCGTCAAAGTTTAGGGCCGATACCCACGGAATTTATTCCACATCCTCTTTGAATGAGTACATGGTTTATGTAGCCATGATGTTGTGCAGACTCTTCGACAAAAATAATCCTTGTCATTTCCCCGCAGAATGGGTGCCCTTTTTAGAAGAAGCATCAGAAGGATATAGTTTCAACTGGGACAAGATTTTATCTGATAATATAGCCAAAGAGGTTTTGGATTACAGAGCTGCAAGAGCTCGAGGTCAACCAGTGGCGTTTTACATGTCGGCATACATCATGGATGCAATTTGTTTTATGACTCCATTCCCCCTGATGAATTGGAGTGTAACACCCTGTTTCCCCCAGTTTGTAAAAATAACTATACTGGCCAAGAACTGTGGCAAACTAAAAAATGTGAATGTGTGATGTGAATGGACCTTGTGAAAAAGGTCGATGAATGTGAATAATATATATATATATATATATTGCAGGACTGCTAAGAGGGGATATGCTGAAAAAGAGACCACGATGGCTGAAGAAAGGTGGTGGAAGGCACCTGGAAAGGTGGCATTAACTTCCGCCGAA
>ML811242.1:109395-129232 GCA_009831015.1 Picea engelmannii | reverse complement strand
TTGCATCTTGAAATTTATATGCTGACATATATGCTCATAGTCTATGCAGTTTTATGAATGGTTTGAGTATAAGACTGCCTGTGTAGTGTTTTGATTCAGAAATGGTGGTTGCATGCTTATAATGGAAGGGCCACGTATGGCTTATGTTTATAAATAGATTTATATGTATATACACACATTGTATCAATTCAGAATTCAAGCCATTTCTCAGGAAATCTATACCCTTATCCGTCTCAGGTGATACCCTGGATAAATCTTCCCATAGAGATACCCTTTTTGAAAAAGCTCAGAAGAGGTAGCACTTTGTGTGCAAAGACTATGCAGAGGCGCAGAAGTCACAAAATCCCTTGAGGATTCGAAGAATAAGTATCGATCAACGGATGAGATCCTGTCAGAAGATCTGCGGTCATTCACGACCGTTAGATTGAAGGAATAAACGAGGGCATTAAATGCCTTAACCTTTTTTCCTTTATCTTTGCGAGCAGCGAAGAAATCGGGACTGTAGATCCCCAAGGTCTGGGAAAGAATCTGGACTGTGGATTTGTGTCCAGGAAACTTAGGAACGACGCAATGGAGAGACAGGTCTGAGCCATCAGATCTTGGTCTAAACAACCGACAGACGTTGGATCCGTCGAGAGTTGCACGAGGTTTTGTTGACGGACGAAATTGAATGCTCGTCAATTGGAGGGGTGGATCCGGTCCGGGGTTGTCTAAATAACCCAATCCGTTTGTATTAATCCACTTTGACGAGTTTAGCGGTTCCGTTAGCCGATCTAAGTCCTAGGAAAGTGAAAAAATTGAGCTAAAGAAACTAATCTAAGCGAAAAACAACTACTGCAAACTATATACAAATCTAAAATATATATACAGTTTACTAACTAATATTATAAAACAATAATTCTACTTATTAAATGTTCAGTTATAAATACAATTACATCTCGATTATATATAAAGTATTTACAAAATACAAATTTTGATCGAAATCTGCAAAATCATCTGTGAATTGTCTTATGACAGCAAAGCTACTATTTTTGGATTTTTATAACTCTTATGAAAAAAGAAATGAAACAACAACTATCTAACTAAGCAATAAAAGTAGTAATATGTACTGTATATCTATCTAAACTACAGAGAATTCTCATATTAATTGACTATTAAAATGCAAATAACAAACTGACCTGAAATTACTTGTCATGTCCATAAGCATCTGCGTTCATTGTTTGATGAGGCAAACCCGCATCAGATTCTCCAATACTTCATGTAAACACGAAGCAACAACGCTTCAGAATTGATAACGACAGAACAGGTAAAGGATATAGCAACAACAATTTTATAATTTACAAACAATCACATCAAGATAAATCCCTCTGCAAAGATTTGTAGATAACTGCTCATTTAACAAATAAGATTAACCTTCTATTCATTAAATTAAAATAGGTTAATTGTTGTAAGTAAAATGAGATACATCAAATATGGACAATACTTAAATCGCATCGCATCAACCTGTAACAAATCTTGATATCTAAAGTAGTCAATAATTCGATTACAAATTGAAATGCACAAAAACTTGAACAAAAGTATGATAAATTGAAGCTAAAGCCGTACAAAAAATCCCTTTCATTCGAGTCTATATAATCATCAATCCATAGTCTCTGCTTTCCCAACAGTGATGGATTGTTTACAAAAAATAATAAGAATATAAAGGCCACAGGATGAAAACATTCCTGTGGAAATTATCAAAGTTGTTTGCAAAAAATATGGGAACAATCTCCCAAATTCCTGTTCCTATCTAAAACCAACAACCTAATCCAAAAGTATGTACATAAAAAGCATGTTCAAAGATGCCACAGTTGATCCAATCTCCTTCCAAATTCATGTGTACCTGTAAATGCACAAAAATACATGTTGTTCAGATTGTATTTAGCTATAAAATCAACAAATTCAAATTTTGATAACTAGCTAACAGAATCTCACGATTCTATAGCTAGTTATTATTATCAAATAGAATTGTATTGTATCAATTCCATCAGAACAGAAATATATGTGATTTATCAAACAAATCATTTATACTAATTCAAAGCAAACAAAATTATTTTGAAATCATTCTTGAAATACCATACCTTGGTTTCAGGGATTCGATCCGTTCAAGTTATTTTTGAATTAACAATGGCAGTGGTTGCCTCCACATTTTTAAAGACAACAGAGCCTGTGGAAAGACTGCTTGAAAATATTTGAATTGATCAAGCGTTCAACAGGGGGCAAGAGTGTAGGAGGGGGAATAGCAGGATGAGTGAGAAGGGTTCTAAGGCATAGGCCTGGAGAAGTAATAAATGTTTCAGCAAATGCAAACAGACCAAAACGCACCTTTCAGCCACGGAGAAAATATGAGATTTGGCCTCTAAAGGATGAGCTATATCTCTGTAATAACCCAATTTCTGAGGAAACCGCCCGCGATGGAGGTAAAGGGGCTAATTTCGGTTCAGGTTTTTCAAGGGTTTGATCTAATTCAAAACCGTTTTCTCAAAAACGCTCACACAAAAACGTGTCTCTGGGAGGCAATTACGGGGTTAGCCTAAGCAGTCTTCTCTGGCACTATAAAACAATAACAGAGTCTGGACACCATGGGGTTCAATTTACACTACAGGAGCCATAGCAGATAGCACACGGTCAACAGGGTAATCGGTGAGGGGGTTTGACAGGGTAGACACAAAACCATTTTCCCGCAGGTTTTCCCAAAACAAGCAGAGGCAGCCCGAAATGCAAGGCATACATTAATGCTTATGCGTGCGAGGATGGTGTAGTAATTTAGGACCATGCAAAACTATTACATCGAGTTGTACAATCGACGACGCCTTGGTAAATATTTTCATTCAAATCACTTTTGGTGTGTATCAAAAACAATGTAAACAACATGCCAAACGAATAACCATTGAAAACCATGGCAAGTCGATTCAAATGTTTGAACAAACAATAGCATTTGTATGATTTAAAAGAAAACATGTCGAATATTGCACCAACGATTTGACCCCAAAATTAATGTGTTTAAATAAAACCACTGCCCCAAGTATTTGATCAAAGACACCAAAATATCATATAACCATTGCTAAATCGAAACCATATTGACAATGGTCAAATGTCAAGTGAGTAAAGGTTTGGTGTTTTGATAAATGTGTGACCAGTAGTGAGTTGGAGGTAAAAGAGTTATGACCACATAAACAAAAAGATCTATAACAATCCAAAGATGATTTTAATGCAATCAACATGACTTCCAACTCAAGGTTTTCACGCTTGCAGTCGTGAAAAAGAAGACGAAAGGTAGGTGTACGAAAGAGAAAGATAATAGAATCGTTTTGTTTAAAGAATTGCGACGAGTAATGCGGGTTTAAAACCCTTGTGTAGGCAGCTTATAAGGAAAAGATAGAAATGAAAATGGCTGCCAACAATGGCGACACACTGGTAGAAGCAGTTATCTCTGCCAAACGAACAAATCCAGATTAAGACAATGAGAATAATTCTAACTCAAAAACAACTAACATGTTTCCTTTTCTTTCTTCATTCCATGCACTGTCTCTTTTAAAATTGACTCAGATACTAGACAAGGCCTTCATTTCTGTTATAATATTGATTCATAATTTGGAAGTTTTGTTCTTATTAATTCAAACCATAAATCTGTGACCCTTAAAAAAATAATTTTTTTTTTTTTTACTTAAAAGAAACGAAACCCTTTGCTTTCATGACTGTTCCAGTTACTAGACATTCTAATATAGAACCCGGTCTATCGGATCAGATGAGCATTGCGTTAAACCTATTCAATACCATCTTACAAACAACAAATACATAGGTAGAAATTGAATGTTCATGGGCTGCAATTGAAAGGGATATTAGCATTCAAGAACAATGGGAAGCTAGACAGAGACAGTTAAGGAACCAACTGTGATCTCGATTTCCTTTAAACTAGTCTTTTTACCCATTAATTATCTCTACCTTTTCGGATGCCTTGATGGTATACTTTAGAGCCTTAAAGTATAAACTCGGGAACAACAGACCCTTTTAGGGCGTACATGTTTGTCTTTTCAGTACCTTTCCCATTGGATAGGTATTCACATGGAGATGATTAGTTTAGACCTTCATGAGGGCTTGAACCCCAAGGATGGATGTAGAGACCCCATTCCTAGGGAAATATCGTGATGACTAGTTGAAAAATGAAGGAAGAGGATGTTGCCTTTGGAGGCACTCTAACATGAACTTAGGATGGATTTCCATCTCCTCCCATTTGGACATTGGCCTTTGGAGGCCTAGAGGACACCTTCCTATCTCGTGACGTCACCTAGGGATAGGGTTTGATGGAGAAGGACTTGACAATGATGTTGGCACATGTAGACGAGGATCAAGGCCTGTGGAGGCCTAGCACCATGCTTCTCCAGCCTAATGTCACCTTTGTGGAGGCTAATTTCACCCTAAGAGGGATGACTTCACCCTTGTGCTTGAGGACTTAAGGTGCTACTTCTCAAGCTTGCACGTTGTTATCTCTTAGACAAGTATAATCATTTTTTATTTTCTCCAAGTTATTGTGTTGATATAATTGACTCCATAAGCCCTAAAAGGAGCCAGTTCTCACTTCTCTCTTGTTGAAGGATTGATCAAACACTCAAACACTATTCTCTTAAGATTATACTAACTATCTCTAACACTAACTTAGCTTAGATCTCTAACTTTCTTGTTGTTGTTATAATTTTTTTCTACAACCATCTAACTAGAGCAAATTTTCTGCATAATTGAATTTAAATGCTAGTTAAACAATTCAAAAATTGCTTACGACATTTGATTATCATTCTTCTTAGTAAATATTATCTTTTCGTTGTCTTTTCAAGCAATTATGAAAAGATTTTATTGCATCTGTCACAATTTATTAAATGTTGTTGTAAACTTGTTCATTGCTGCATTTTTATATCAGCTAGTAATTTTTCACTTGGTTTACTGTCTCTTGAAGCTTTATTATCATATTTGTACTTGAAACTTCCATATATATGCTATGTTGTCTTGTTCCATGGAGGTACACTTCATCACTTTCATGTGTTTCATCTTTCTTGGACATAAACCTTGTGACATATTTAACTTGAGTAACCAGTGAGAGGTGGGGGCGGGGGGTGGGGAATTTTATCTTTATCTTTATCTCACCTAGCCCTTTAGGTCATTGGGGATGCCTCCCTTTGGTTGGATTTCCATCCATACCTAAAAAGTGGGGATTTCCTATTGAGGTGATAGTGATAGGACATCATGTTTATTACGCCAATATCCCTTACTTGTCGTGGGATTTGGACAAGTACATATTGTGAGATAACAAGGATGATATAATCACATAAATGTACAATCAGGCCTCTCAGGAATAAATTGTCTTGTAGAACTAGATTTAAAAACAACAATCCTATCAGTGATAGAATTCATATCTCTCTTGATATGAGTGATGTTGAATATAGAATATTGGAGATTAATTTCCAAACTTCCTTTGTATACCTCTTTACAAATTTATTAGATGGAGTATAAATTACTCTAACCAGATTTACAATAAGTTCAGAATCCCCAAAAACAAAAAGATGGTAACAACCAAGATTGAAAGAATTCTCTATTCCAAGAACCAAGGCTTCAAATTATGTTACATTATTAGTACATGAAAATTCTAATATGTAAGAGAAATTATGAATCTTCCCTACCATTACCTTCACTTGAGCATGCACCATCAAAATGCATGTGCCACATTCTATCTTAAGGATCTAGAAGATGTGCAACATAATCATTAGCTTCCTCTAGAAAAATTGAGTATACACC
Source organism: Picea engelmannii (assembly GCA_009831015.1). NCBI lineage: Eukaryota > Viridiplantae > Streptophyta > Pinopsida > Pinales > Pinaceae > Picea > Picea engelmannii. The sequence continues at coordinate 123,406 of ML811242.1, read as the reverse complement.
AATGTCTTTTTCAATGTGATTAGCATGTGGTTGTGGAATACTTTCTATGTATGGTGAGATTCGTCCCTTCTGAAGAACAATAATATTCTTTCCATTTTGGGGAAGAAACATGTGTGTCCCATCTAGTGAAATATAACCATCGGTTAATGCTTGCCAATATCTACCCAAAATGATGGAATTGTTGTTAATTGGCATATCAATCACTTGAATATTACAAGTGGTTTTGATCTCTGGATGGGCACACAAAACCAAAGTCACATCCTTGATTTCACCAATAGTGGCTTGTTGTTTACTGTTGTAAGACATCATAGTCTTCGAGTTTTCATTTTTACATGAAAGACCTAACTCTTCCATGATAATATTAGACATAACATCGGGGCCTGATCCCCTATCAATTAGACAACAATGTGCAATATTCCATAATCTTTACAAAAGTGTAGAAAGGATGATTTTTTACATAATTTCTAGGATTATATACACCTACTTTATTTATATATGTTTCTTCTTCATTATGCTCTTCAGTCAAAATGGAAACAGTTGAAGCTTTACCTTCCATGAAATCTTTCAGATGCCTTTGTTGTCCATGGATGTTGATCATGTCCAATGAATATGGATCTACCTTTATTGTAGCCAATTGTTTCAAGATATTGTATTTAAATGAAGAAGATGAGGTAGAAACCTCTAGAATATGAGTACCCCTCGTGATCTAAGGATCAGTTGTTTGAGAGGATGTATTAGGAAAAAAAGTCAAGGATATATTTAAGGATAGAAATATATATTAAAATGTAGAAACCCGGGCTAATATAACTAGTCTTTAATATGAAAAATGTGAAAATGTTTGGCGATGCTTTTGTAAAAATATTCAAATTTCTAAGGATTTTATATAGTGTCTATAAAATTTTGGCGATTTTTAAGGTAAAATGATTTTATTCTATGGAATTTGGGTGAAGCATTTTTAGAAAAAATGGAAATTGGCGAATTTTTTTTGGGGAAAAACCATGGAAAATTAGCCCATTTACAAAATTTAGCCCCTAAAATCATCTATGGAAAAAGTGGTATTGGTAGGACCTCTCTTTCCCTTAACATGATACGATTTGTTTCAAGTGTCAACCATCATGATAACCTCTTCATGAGCCCAATCTAAGGAACCAATTGTTGTATCAGTCTTGTTATCACACAATTTGTACTTGCCCAAAAGCCAAAGGCAAGTGAACAATAAATTGGTGTAACAGGAGGTTGTCCTATCACTGTCACCCAAATAAGACACCTCTTTCTCTTTAGGAGTGAAAGCCCAGGGGGGACGTCCCCGATGACCTGTGGATTTGAGAAGGCAAAGGTTATAGTATCGAGAAAAGCTCTTCCCCTCTCTCAAGTCACATTGATCAAAAAGTCCCAAAGGTTTAATAATGTGAAGCAAATATATTCTTTAAGTGTACCTTCCCAAAACAAGACAACAAGAAAAAACACTATTTGCAAGTAACAATTGATATTAGTGCTTCGTAAAACCTTGGACTTTAAATAAAAGAAATAAGTTGATATACAATTTGAATCAAACATAAATGGATATATGATGATAGCTTCACAATTATGCCTTAAACAAGCTTCAATAATGAACCAAAATGATAACCTAAAATTGGCAATGTGCTAGCATTTGTCAAAAGAAAAGAAGGTAATGTAAAATCAACTTTAACACTTGATTTTAGGAGCTTTTACTGTTGTAATATATGGTTGTAGCTTAATTTTGTAACAGAAGCAATAATGTTAGTTAGTTAGTCTAATCTAATGTTAGGAATGGTTAGCAAAGAGATTGAGGTAGATGGTTTGAGGGTTGCTTTCATCAATCAATCAAATGTAAGGTATAAACCAGTGTCTTTAGGGTTAATGGAGTCACTTTTACAGCAACAATCTTGAAGGAAACAAATGATAATATGTGAACTGAAGACAAGAGGGAGGATGGTTGAGGTGTTGGTAACCCAAGGCCTCAATCATCAAACCCTAGAAGGAAAATGACTACTAGGAAGTAGGTAACCCTAGGCCCTAGAGGTTTACCTTCTTCTTTAGCTCAATATTGAGATAAATAAAATCTTAATGAAGCAATGGTGTTAGAGTGATACAAAGGTAGGGCTCTAGCACATGCTTCAATGGAGGTGTCTTCTAGAAAAATCAAGTAGGTGGATAGCTATTGAGATAAGGACAATAACATGCGCTTATTCTCCTAGGGTTTTACACTAGAAATTTCACAATCTTAGCAAATGAAAAGTAAAATATACCATAACCATTCAAAGAAAGAATAATTTCATATTTTCACTTGCATTCACCAAGAACAATCTAGTAACATGCCCTAGTTCAAGACTTTCCACCATGAAAATGCCAAAAATCACCAAAAGAAGCCTCCTCCAAGAGTTGCACACCACTTAATTTCAGCCAATAAGCCTTAAAGCGGCCGAATTTCAGACCTCACACTTGTGTGAGTCTAAGATGATGAATAAAAATGAGATTTTTATCTCTTATTTATACAATACAAATGACCTTTAATTACATTTTAGGTCAAAAAAGGATGGCATGGCCAGTTTACATGAAAAATCCAGTTTTACAAAAAATTGACAAATAAGACCCTAAATTTATCTTTTTAGGGTGATTTCATGCCCCTCCTAGGGTGACGTTAGCCTCCTTCTTGGAACTCTAGGCCTCCAAAGTGAAACGTTGGGGCTCAAAACCCCTTAGGAAATGCCACACGTGTCAACCAGAGTCGTCCTCATGTTGGATACCTCAACTGGGTGACGTCAAGGCTCTGAATGATGACATCAAGGGCCTCTAATGGCCAACGTAATGGTGGGAGGGAAAGACCCCATGGGTCCAGGCCTCCCAAAGTGCCTCTAGTGGAATGTCCTCCCTTTTCTCTGGTGCAAGCCTCCGATATTTGTCTGCCCCTGGTTGGGGTTTCAACATCCACCTGGTTGGTTTTTAACCCTATGGAGTTGTGAGATAATCATCTCCCCATATGTACCTGTCCATCGGGCATGGTCCTACAAAAACAACAAGTAATCCCTCCATGGGCTCATAAGTCATAGGGATCATAGTAATGTCAATCACATCTGATAATCAAGTTACCCAAACATGTGCATAAAACCCCCCTTTTCCCAAACAAGTGCTCAAAGACGTTATGTTATTCTACAAGCGAGGTTTGGAGAGGGTTTTAGGATGTCCTATTGGGTTAATTATCCTTAGGTGTGGGGTGTTTCTAGGTGAAGACTAATCTAGGTCAAGTAAATGCATGAGATGGTGTGGGGGATGTTTGGGAAAGGGGTGCAGTGATGACAAGGAAATGTAAGTCTTACATGTGGGTGCCTATGTAGAGGGTGAGTTGCACCTTGTCATGGATGCAATTGTTTCCTAGCCCATTCAATGCCTTTTTACTCTTTGTCTTATCGCTTTTTCTTTCAAGAGAATAGCTAGAGGACATTGCCCTGGCAGGGTGACCAGTGGTGACAGTGTTACCCACAAGCATTTCACGAAGATGAGAAGGTTGGCTCGTGATGAGATCCCCCTTTTATTGTCTATGCCACCAAGAGCCACTACCCTGGCTTGGTGATTATATGAATAGTAGTGTCATATCGCTACATGCCCATAGACCTAATAGGTTGGCTCATGATGAGACTCCCTATCCACCAACTAGGTCTTGATTTTATTTTATTTCATGGGTCCTGTTAGCACTCCATAAATCTATTTGGCTGATAAACAGACGACGAAGGTAACTTTTTAAACCAACTTTGAGACTTGAAACTAGCCTTTCAGATCTGGAGAGGGCTCTCTCGGAAATGGTGCGGTCTCCACGCAGGATATGACTTTGAAAATAATGGCTAGATTTAACACCTATGATAAATGGGTTATGGTTACATTGGCGCAAGAAGGTAAGACTTGGGCTATGGGGTCGATCTGAGGAAGAGATGAAACAAATGACTTAATGACTGAACTCGAGAGGATAAGGCTAAGCGAGCAACAACCTTCAATGTAAAATCGTAATGTGTGGTAGGAGAAATTACAAGAAGTAACTCAAGAGCATCGTTGTGGACGAATTCAGAGTTAGCTTTAGAGGAAGATGTTTTGTCTAAGTGGCACGAACAAGGGGCATTGTACAGCAAATCCACAGGTTCAATAATTCGTTCTGAAATAGAAAGAAAGATATATGAAATAAAGATAACAGGAAAGCACATACACAAAGAAATAAGAACAATACATCCAATTGTTACAACTAGAATCTTTTCATCAAGTCACATGACCTTTGCATTAAATTCTGGTCAAAACTTAGATTACATACAATAGTTGTTGTCTACCACATTTTCCAACCAACCCTGTTTACATAAAAATGATCCCCATATACAAAAATCTAATGTCACCCTTGGTTGTTAGGGTCGAACTACTCTCTCCTGGAATCATGGATCTTTTTTCTTTGAAAGAGAACAATAACTTCAACGGATTCACTAAAAATAGAAAACTCGACTTTGCCAAATCATAATCGTAACCGAAATATTCTTTATAGTCATTGATCATGATCCAAATTAGACCATATGGTTGTTATGAGCCATCATTTTCACTGTTGGACACTTTATCATCCCTGCACAGCAAGTCTGCTATGCAACAGTAACCTACAGCAAAAACGCAACAAACTGGTAAAATAGGCGTTAAATATGACATCGTATCTCACTGATAAAAACCTATTTTTAGAAACTGAGAGAGGTGTTTCTAGTTAATATTGTTATAAATAAAAACCTCTCTGAGTTTCTTAAAATTCATCGCCAGCTGGCCAGAATACGTGTCTCAAAAACATGTCTCGGACAGGAAATCACAAAAACTGAAAAATAGGGCTCAAATATTCCTTTGAATCTCTCAATATGTGACACATTTTGAAAATATGAGAGAGAGTTTTATTATTTCATTTGTCCTCGACAAAAACCTCTTGGGGATTTTCAAAATTCCTCTCCAGATGGTCATAAATTGATCTTGAAGTTTACCACTAAACTAGTCATTTTCGTAGTGCGACCTATAGCCTGTGCGCAGGAAAATCCACTACGCGATGACATCCTCTGTGCAACAACATCCTATGCGCGACAGAATCCACTACATGAAAACATCCTATGCGCGACAGAATCCACTTCGTGACGACATCCTATGCACGATAACATCCACTGCGCAACGAAATCCACTGCGTGAGAGCATCCACTGTACGACGAAATCCTATGCATGACAAAAATCCGTTGTGCGGTAAAGTTCTCTGCGCAGCGCGTAGCAAAATTTGCAGCGCACAGTTGCAAATGGAAATGAAAATAATAAATGAAAACCTTCCTTTTGAAACTAACCCTTGGAGATGTTAGATGATGCCAGGCATAAAAACAATGTGGGTGCTAACATGCATGACTTTGCAAAATTGTTGACAAACCTCTAACCTTAGCCATGAAAATCATAGTGCTAACAGTTGGCTCCAATGAGGATTCCATCCTCCCTGTGAGGTAGCAAAGAATAGTAGACCATGTGCCAATCCATTGGGCTTCTCCCAAACTCAACTTTCCAACTGTAACTTGTAACCTTCATCCGTTGAAAACCCAAAACTGTATGTGCTCCAAACTGAAATCTGAAACTAAGCTAAAAACGAAAACTGCAAATTGCTAAAACAAATGCTCATAGTACCGAGCTTATTCGCACTTCTACCTACCCTATCTGTCAAACAAGATTTCAATCAAGTGAAATCAAAATGTCAATGCAACCATGCAAGCACTTTATCCACTTTTTGCTTTCTTTGCACATGCTTGTTCCAAAGCCTATTTACTGATAAGTCATTCAAAAATTTATCTATAAATTCAAATCTCAAAAAAAAAAAAACATTGAGATTGTTTGCCGCCTCCAACAAAACTGCAAATGGATCCTCCAGAACATACATAAAACAACAATCATGTTTCATCCCTTCCACTGCATCCTTGTTTTCATGTAATTCAACTTGTTGATTACCATAAAAACGCTGAAAAATATGTTGAGACTGCTGGAAATAACAATCTCCTAAATCAGAAGACAGTGTTGGCTGAAATGAAACCCCTAGTGGAAATAAATCTATATCTAACACTGATGTTGATTGACCATCATATTTATTTCTAAGCTGGTAGTTGATCATAGGCTGCAAATCTGAACTGAAATGACATTCCATGTAATCAACAACAGGGTCATTAAAAGTATGAGAAGGTTGTTGGTCCTCTTTACTGATAAAATTTTTCTCATGTAAAACAATGTTACTGTGAATTCAGTCAGACTTCACTGCTTCCTCTGTTATCTTATGATTTTCTTTCAACAATTCAAAGGAAGAAAAGAATAATGGAAGATAACTTTCATTGGCAAGTCCATTGCTTTCTTCATATTCAACATCATGCCTAGAGGATTTCTGATTTGAAACATTATAAATATTTTTCTTTAGCAATTTAAAAGATGCAAAACACAATTGCAAAGTTCTTTCCTCCAATTCAAAACTTTCTTCATTTTCTTCACTATTGTCATATGCACATTTGTCAATTTCTTTGGGTTGCTGAAAACAATCATTTTCAGACTCAGAAAGTACAACTACTTGTCCTGAAGAGTCAACCTCGTAAGAATCATTGTACCCATCATACCTAGGTTCACCAAAAACCTTCGTAATGTCATCAAACATGAAAATTGAGGCAACGACTTGTTCTTCTACAAGCTGATCTGCAAATTCACTTTCATGGCCATCTACAAATGTATACATAAAATAGTCAGTTTCTAGCTCATGATGGCATGGATCTAAATTTAAATCAATATCAAATAAATTCGGGAGAGTAGCTTGTTCTTCAAGCTGATCATCATTCTTTTCAAACACATCCTCATGACATCCTTCAAGAAAACTTACGACATGATCAGCCTTCTGCATATTATGCACAGTCTTTGGTTCCTCAGCTTTCAATTTCTCATCCAAAATCTGATTTTGTAGCTCCTTACATGCTTGAATATTGTCTTCAACTTCTTGAGCATTGTTGAACATCTGCTGCAAATACATAAACTTCCTCTCCATCAAAAGAAAAGATAAGTCTAGTTGAAAGTTTGTTACAAAATGGAGCATGTCAACAACTTCAGGAGGTTGGACTTCTTTCGGCAATTTATAATAAAGACTAGCAAACCTCCTGCTGAAATTTGAGATGGTTTCATCTTTCATTCTTCTCGTGGCATAAAAATCTGAAAGGAGTAGATACCATAACTTTCTCTCACCCCAAAACCTACGGAAAGCTTCCCTCAACTCATCCCACGAGCTAATCGACTAAGGTTGAAAATGTTTGAACCATGCTTTGGCATCTCCTTGTAAGGAATGAGAAAAGGCCCTCATAGACACTTCATCATGTTCGATCTCAAAAAGTTCTATGAAATGATCAAAGACTTGAATATGTTTTTCAGCTGATTGTCCATCAAGCTCTCCATCGAACCTAGGAAGATACTTATAATGTTTCAGAGGAAATTCATGAAGGATGGAAGGAAGTTTAAGAGGACTGTATCTTTCTTGAATCTTGGACGGTGTAGGATTAAGAACAGAAGGTACAAGCTCAACTTTGGTTTCATTAAAATCACAAGAATGATCATGAACATCATATGGCTCAGAGGAAGGAGCTTGGTGAATATCGGTTGTACAAGAAGAAGGAGGTATACCTACAGTTTGCAATGAAGGATATACAAGGGTAGATCTTTTGGATTCATTTGAACGCAATAAGTGAAGAAATATTCTTTTGAAAAACTGAGGAAAGGACAAGAAGATATTGATAAAACAGAAAAGTACTTCTTGAACTAAACTTAAGCTCGAGTACTTGATTTTTCCATACTGCTCTTCCATATCTTTGTCAAAGGGTCTCATTCTCTAGTGGAGTCTTTGAATCACATTTGAAACTTGATTGGAGTCGCGATGAAAACTTCAGCTTTGGATTCTTCTATCAATGGAATCACCTTCAACTGATTTTTTGATGTGTGGAGTCGCTAGAGCAGAAATGCAGCCAATATGTGCCTAAGTGTCTGTTGCTCTCATACCTTAGAACTGAAACAATGCCATTCTTCCCAGGGAAAGTTTCATTCAATTCTGTCCCTGGCAATGGCACATGAATGTTAGCACTTCGTAAATTTGTTCTGTTGATAAACAGATGACGAAGGTAACTTTTTCAACCAAATTTGAGACCTGAAACTAGACTTTCATATCTGGAGAGGGATCTCTCGGAAATGGCGCGGTCTCCGTGCAAGATATGACTTTGAAAAAAATGGCTAGATTTAACACCTATGATAAATGGGTTCTGGTTACATTGGCGCAAGAAGGTAAGACTTGGGCTATGGGGTTGATCTGAGGAAGAGATGGGACAAATGACTCACTGACTAGACTCGAGAGGATAAGGCTAGGCGAGCAACAACCTTCAGTGTAAAACCGTAATGTGTGGCGGGACAAATTATAGGAAGTAACTCAGGAGCGTCCTTGTGGACGAATTCAGAGTTAGCTTTAGAGGAAAACATTTTGTCTAAGTGGCGTGAACAAGGGGCGTTGTACAACGAATCCGCAGGTTCAACAATTTGTTCTGAAATAGACAGAAAGAGATATGAAATAAAGATAACAAGAAAGAAAATACATAAAGAAATAAGCACAATACATCCAACTGTTACAACTAGAATCTTTTCATCAAGTCACAATACCTTTTCATTAAATTCCGGTCAAAACTCAGATTACATACAATAGTTGTTGTCTACCACATTTGCCAACCAACCCTGTTTACATAAAAATGATCCCCATATACATAAATCTAATGTCACCCTTGGCTGTTATGGTCGAGCTACTCTCTCTTGGAATCATGGATCTGTTTTCTTTGAAAGAGAACAATAACTTCAATGGATTCACTAAAAATAGAAAACCTGACTTTGCCAAATCATAATCGTAACCGAAATATTATTTACAGTCATTGATCATGATCCAAATTCGACCATATGGTTGTGATGAGCCATCATTTGCACTGTTGGACACTATGCCATCCCTGCACAGCAAGTCTTCTACGCAACAGTAACCTACAACAAAAACACAGCAGAATGCGCAACAAACTGGTAAAATAAGCGTTAAATATGACATCGTATCTCACTGATAAAAAACTATTTTTAGAAACTGAGAGAGGTTTTTGTATTTATGATTGTTATAAAGAAAAAACTCTCTCGATTTATTAAAATTCATCGCCAGCTGTCTGTAATACGTGTCTCAAAAACATGTCTCGGACATGAAATCACGAAAAATGAAAAATAGGACTCAAATATTCCTTTGAATCTCCCAATCCGTGACACATTTTGAATATCTGAGAGAGTTTTTTATTATTTGGTTTGTCCTCGACAAAAAACTCTCGGGGATTTTCAAAATTCCTCTCCAGTTGGTCAGAAATTGATCTTGAAGTTGACCACTAAACCATTCATTTTCACAGTGCGACCTGTAGCCTGTGCGTAGGAAAATCCATTGCGCGATGACATCCTATGTGCGATAGAATCCATTGCGTGACAACATCCTATGTGTGACAAAATCCACTGCATGACAACATCCTATGCACGACAACATCCACTGCGCGACAGCATCCACTGCACAACAAAAGCCTATGCGCGACGAAAATCCGTTGTGCGACGGAATCCTTTGCACGGTAAAGCACTCTGCACAACGCATGGAAATGGAAATAATAAATGAAAACCTTCCTTTTGAAACTTACCCTTAGAGATGTTAGATGATGCCAGGCATAAAAACAATGTGGGTGCTAACATGCATGACTTTGCAAAATTGTTGACAAACCACTAAACTTAGCCATGAAAATCATGGTGCTAACAGGTACCCCCCTTTTTCTTACTAAGAAGCCCTTTATTGATTTCTCGAGATCCCTAGGCGAAGAATCTCAAGGTTTGATCTTGGCTTTTAAATTTTGCTAGCTACTTTTACCCTCTGTGACTTTAGCCCCTTCTTCCCACAAGGCAAGGTACAACCCTTACTAGCTTGGAAAACCCAATGCTCGAACTAATGTAGGGGATAGATGAGAGGGAATATGATGAAAAGTGATAAGTATGAAAGGAATGGATGATGACCCTTCATAAACCTGCCCAGTGGAAACTCACTCCTAAGGGAAACAACTTGCTAGGGCATTATGTCATCCCCCCAGGTATGGACAAGTCAACAGGCATAAATTCCAAGCACACGTCATGAAGCAAAAGAGAATTAAATGCACATATTCAAATGCTTTGAGAAACATAGTGACACATACCATGATACCCGGACTCATCACCTCATGGAGCAAGACCCACTGCTACTTCAGAATGAGGCCGATGGGATGGATGATGCAGTTGCTGACCAAAATGGAGGCATTGAAGAAGAAAGGATGGACCCTCCAGGGCCAAGCTCAAGTCAATATGGCTCTTGGTACTCCATGTCTAGGACTCGTTGGCCTCGAGACATAATCTCCTTATTTATCCCTAGGATAAGGGATAACAAGTCCTTTTGCTAAAGATGCGCTCTCTTGCATTCTTTTTATATCACAAGTGTTTTCATCATGATTTTCCTCACAAAAATTACTCCAGGTTCTTGAGAGAATAGCCTTGGGTTGGAAGCTATGATTTTAGTTTCTTAAGGTAGCCTGGGTATAGGTTTTAGTGGAAGTGGAAGTGGAAGTCACCCCTTTTCTTTTGAAAGCAATCATTCTATTTCTCATATCATGTACAAGTTGTAACATAGTTGACATGTCTATTTGTTTGACGTAGTCTTCAATAGTAAGCCTTGTTCTTGCTAACTGCTCCTCAAACGATAAATAAGTTTGTAATGCAATGTGTTATAATAATGCATTAAGGCAACTTGATTGTGTGGCCTAATGATTTCTAGAATATGATTATATAATTTAGTGAAACACAAGTTAAAATATTCAATTGTTTCAGCTTTATTGTAGACAAGATTATTGTAATCTTTTAACAAAATTGTTGGACTTTGAGGTTGTCCATATCTTGATTTGAACCAATACGATAAGTCATCCCAAGTCATAAAGATCTTAGGCGATAATTCAAAGAAATCAGTAGCATCCTTTCCTTCCAAAGAATTAACAAAAAGTCTCATGCAAGTATCATTTTCATTTGCTTCAATATTATGGCATGCATTTGAAAGAGCAACTAGATGTTCATTAATCGAAATAGTTCCATTGAAAGAAAATTTAGGCAAATAATATTTGAACTTTGGAAGAGGAGTAGTGTGTTGGACAACTGAGTGGGGGGGGTGAATCAGTTGTTACCGTGCTTAAACAATTATGCTTCTTTTAAACTCTTTGCTGAGACACTAAATGATGATCACAATAATGCAGGGAAATAAACGATGGCACATTCAGCATCAGTCACATATATGAGAAACACAGAGACAGATATTTCCTGAGGAAACCCATACAGAGTAAAAACCTCTTTTTCTTTATATGATAAGTAATGGTTACAATCTTTACATTATCATACATATGAGCACCAACTCATAATGAGGCTACAACCTCTGTTTAGCAAGATGCAACTTGCTGAGAGCACCAACTCTCTGTTTTCTCTAGCACCCACTAGAAGGAAGCACCAATTCTCTGGTTTTTCTAGCGCCAACTAGAAGGAAGCTCCAACTCCCTGGTTTCTCTAGCACCAACTAGAAGGAAGCACCAACTCCCTGTGTTCAAGCACCTACTTGAACCTCTGAGGACAACAATCCTCCCTAGCACCTCCCAACCACCCTGAAATATAAATCTTTGCTTCTGAAACTTATTACAGTGATATAATGTTCAACAATGGCTTACCCAAATTATCATTGTTCTGCTGCATTTCATTTCTCTGTCTGCCTCATTTCCTTTCTGCTCACATCCCTTGCGCTGTCTGGTCTTCTGTTGTTTATGCTTTGTGTGCCATCTCCATTCTCTGCACAGTTCCTCTTCTGTGTTATTCAACTGCTGCACTCTCCTTCTTCTTCACACCTGAATCACCTTTACCAACAACAATCACAACAACCTCCAACTGCAATAGCAACCGCATCTCTTCTCTGTACCGTGTATTTATAGCTTCTGTGCACCTTGTGCATGCAGTGTTCTCAATGCCTCTACATGCTGACTCTGCACCGTTATGCTCCACCTCTCGAGTGCTCTGTCTGATTATCATCGTGACTCTTCAACTTCTCTGGTGGTTCACCCCACGTGTCCAGCATCATTGTATGTTATACTGAGATTCCTCAGTCTCTCTGGCAGTTTAAGACTCTTCGTCTTCTCTGAGACAGTCGAACTCTTGATCTTCATCGACCCTGATTGACGGTTCATGATCTTGGTGAATCAACAGTCCTGATCTCATCATGATCTCGCATCTTGTTGTTCCTTCGTTGGGGATTTTCATTACTCCAAGTCGCGATAGGCGAGACTCCGAGATGGAGCTCAGATCAACGGTCCACATCTTTTGGTGTATTGACGGTCAGGACCTTATCATGATCTCGCATCTCGCTGTTTCTTCGCTGGAGATTCTCGTCACTCCAAGTCGTGATAGGCGAGACTCCGAGATGGAGCTGAGATCAACGATCCACGATCTCAATGATTCTACGGTCCAGATCTCATCGTGAACTCGCATCTCGCGATTCCTTTGACTTTCCAGTCAGCGACATGATGATCTTTCACCACGTGTCCTCTTGATCCAACGGTCCACGATTAACTCGCTATCTCGCATGTCGTGAATCTGGAGATGAATCATCTTGCCTCTCCAAGTCGCGATCCGCGAAACTCCGAGATGGAGATGAGATCAACGGTCCTGATCATTTCTGGATCTAACGGTCCAGATTCAATCGCGATTTCGCATATCGCGAAATCGAGGTTTTTGATGTCAAGTGACTTTGACATTTCAAAGTCCCGATCCCCGATTCTTCGATGAAGAAAATAAACAGTCCAAATCTCATTCTTGCTTTAACGACTGCGATTAAATCGCGAAATCGCATATCGCGATTTCGGGGTTCTTGTTGTCAAGTGAATTGGACATTTCAAAGTCCCGATCCCCGATTCTCCGATGAAGCCTCCTGTCGAGCTTCTCCCGATGGTGCTCGATCGCTGCCACGCGTCCACACGAATGGGCGGTCCAGATCCCGTCGGGATTTCACGACTGCTGCTGTCCCAATGCACACGACCTCGAGAACTCCGATTTCCCGATGGACGATATCCCGATGCCTGTCGGGACTTTTGGATGGGATCCAATGGCTGTGGATCTCTGTCTTCCTTCTCCTCTGAAAACTCCTGTATCTTGAGCTTTGTTGTGCACATTTTCCTCACCGTTGTTCCTCCTGAGATTTCACGTCCGAACCCCCAAGGGATTTTATCCTTCTTATCCTGCCATCTCCACTGTTGTACTTGCCATCAATGACAAGCATACACTACTTGTTAAACATTTGCCAATAATCTCCCCCTTTGGCATTGATGGCAACTAAGGCACCTGAATTCGTTTCTACCCCTTTGACATCAATGTCAAAGAAGAGACAAGCTCCCCCTGAGCTATTGTAGTAATTTTAGGAGGCATTAGATATTCAAACAATACAAATCTCCCCCTAACAAGATGGACTCTTTTAGGTGTGAAACGAAATGACACCCAGCTTATGTCTAAGATATTCAAACGGTGTCTTGGATAGGGGCTTAGTAAAGATGTCTGAAATCTGTTCTATAGTGGGAAGGTAATGGACCTGAACAATCTGATTGGTGACCTGCTCTCTCAGAAAATGATATTTTATGGGAATATGTTTTGTCTTGGAGTGGAAGATAGGATTTTTAGACACACTGATGGCACTCGTGTTATCACATTGAATTGGGATCGGTGCAGTATATTTTACCTCTAAGTCTGCAAGTGTCTGAATCATCCATAATACATGTGTGCAACAGGTAGCAGCAGCAATGTACTCTGCCTCTGTGGTTGATAGAGAGATGGAACCTTTCTTTTTACTAAG
>ML811242.1:89884-109295 GCA_009831015.1 Picea engelmannii | reverse complement strand
TGTCTGGTCTTCTGTTGTTTATTCTTTGTGCGCCATCTCCATTCTCTGCATAGTTCCTCTTCTGTGCTATTCAGTTGTTGCACTCTCCTTCTTCTTCACACCTGAATCACCTTTACCAACAACACTCACAACAACCTCCAACCGCAACAGCAACCGCATCTCTTCTCTGTACCGTGTATTTATAGCTTCTGTGCACCTTGTGCATGCAGTGTTCGCAATGCCTCTGCATGCTGACTCTGCACCGTTATGCTCCACCTCTCGATTTCTCTGTCTGATTATCATCGTGACTCTTCAGCTTCTCTGGTGGTTCACCCCGCGTGTCCAGCATCACTGTATGTTATACTAAGATTCCTCAGTCTCTCTGGCAGTTTAAGACTCTTTGTCTTCTTTGAGATAGTCGAACTCTTGATCTTCATCGACCCTGATTGATGGTTCATGATCTTGGTGAATCAACGGTCCTGATCTCATCGTGATCTCGCATCTCATTGTTTCTTCATTGGGGATTTTCGTTACTCCAAGTCGCGATAGGCGAGACTCCGAGATGGAGCTCAGATCAACGGTCCACATCTTTTTGTGTATTGACGGTCAGGACCTTATCGTGATCTCGCATCTCGCTGTTTCTTCGCTGGATATTCTCGTCACTCCAAGTCGCGATAGGCAAGACTCCGAGATGGAGCTGAGATCAACGGTCCACGATCTCGATGATTCTACAGTCCAGATCTCATCATGAACTCGCATCTCGCGATTCCTTTGACTTTCCAGTCAACGACATAACGATCTTTCGCCATGTGTCCTCTTGATCCAACGATCCACGATTAACTCCCTATCTCACATCTCGTGAATCTGGAGATGAATCATCTCGCCTCTCCAAGTCGCGATCCACGAAACTCCGAGATGGAGCTGAGATCAACGGTCCTGATCATTTCTGGATCTGATGGTCCAGATTCAATCGCGATTTCGCATATCGTGAAATCGGGGTTTTTGATGTCAAGTGACTTTGTCATTTCAAAGTCTCGATCCCCGATTCTTCGATGAAGAAAATCAACGATCCAGATCTCATTCTTTCTTTAACGGCTGCGATTAAATCACGATTTCGGGGTTCTTGTTGTCAAGTGAATTGGACATTTCAAAGTCCCGATCCCTGATTCTCCGATGAAGCCTCCTGTCGAGATTCTCCCTATTGCGCTCGATCGCTGCCACGCGTCCACATGAATGGACAGTCCAGATCCCGTCGGGATTTCGCGACTGCTATTGTCCCAATGCACACGACCTCGAGAACTCCGATTTCCCGATGGACGATATCCCGATGCCTGTCGGGACTTTTGGATGGGATCCAATGGCTGTGGATCTCTGTGTTCCTTCTCCTCTGCAAACTCCTATATCTTGAGCTTTGTTGCGCGCATTTTCCTCACCGTTGTTCCTCCTGAGCTTTCACGTCCGAACCCCCAAGGGATTTTATCCTTCTTATCCTTCCATCTCCACTGTTGTACTTGCCATCAATGACAAGCATACGCTACTTGTTAAACATTTGCCAACATAGTGGTTGGAGCCAAATCTAAAGGAGAGGATACATGCCATAGAATAGTATTTTCATCATATTCAAATTGAAATAAATCTTATTGTTTTATAACTTTTATGGGATTTCTGGTTGATTGGACAAGATTATAGTGACTATACATGCATCCAATTAAGGAAGAATTTGAAGTTTCTAATAAATTAGATATGCTAGTACTATCAGAACCACCGGAAGAAGTCATTGTAGGTTTCCTAGGAGGAAAATATATTGAAATACTTAATACTTCAGTCTCAAAATCTGATAAATATCTTCGAAGCCTTGGTCGAAGATTCTCTAGGACTGCCTTTTTTCCTTCCTATCTCAAAAAAGGATCAAATTTAGGGGAATGGCCTTTTGTTCATATTGATGAACAAGATTGGGTGGTCACAAGACAATCCTCTATTAAGGAGGTTGATTTTGGTCCTATATTTGAAAGGCCTCTCTTTGTTCTTGGATCTCAATTTCACAATGATAGTCTCCCAAGAACATTCAAGTTATTCACGAGTACGGGTAGTTTCTAGGATTAAAAAAAAAAAGACCTGAAGTTATGCTTATTTGATCAGGAAGAGAAAACCTCAAGTTTGGTTTCCATGGGGTGGGAAAATACATGAATCAAAAGAATAGAAAAATAAAATAAATAATAAGAACTAGAGAGTAAAAAGGCACTCCCTAGTATGGTCACCAAATAAATGTTGATGGGAGGAATGGTTGAATATTCACTCAAGCATTTTCGAATCTCACTACGCTAAGTGAGATAGGAGGAATTTTCATCATGGGATTATAGCCTATCAAAAACATCATTCAGAACTCAAGAAATAAGTTCAAATAAAGAAGACTGGAATTGAAAATTGAACTGGATCAATCTAATGTGAATTTTCTTCAAACCTAGTTCACTAAACCAATTAATTTATCCTTTTAACTGATTATGCTAATTTTTCTTCCACAAATAAATAATACATAGTAGAAAATAATAACCAAGAACTTAACAATAAAATATAACAACAATCACATCACATGTACACAAGTATTTTTGGATAATCATCCCTGGAAAAACCCTGGAGGGAAAACCAATGCAGAAGATTTGGATTTTTATTATTATTGAGCAGGAAAATATAGAGATCTCTTACAACAAAAGCATCCCAGCCAAAATACCAAGAAGAACCTCCTCAAAAAATGTATGACCCCTTTTGCAAATCCTCCTTAACCAAATCGTGTCATAATACACCCCTACGTGAGTCTCTGTGTAACTGTATCGTTGTCTATGTGGGCATTGAGTCACCTAGTACGACGTCTCTTAGATCTATGGGAAACGACCTATGAAATATTGAAGATGTGTGCCAATCTCAGTGAATATTCCTCCTTTTTCTCCCTACAAACTCTCCCTCCAAACCCTCAATCAATTATCCTCTTTTTCTCTTCAGAAAATCACCCCTCTCATGTGCATTATGTGCCCCTCACCAAGTCAATTTTTCTTTTACTCAATGAGAAAGTGAGAAACCCTATCTCCAAAAGGATGGAGGTACAATATTGATCCTCACACACCTTATGATATCAATGCTCAAAATTAAAAGACCACAACTTAAATTATTTATCACATTAACTTTATAAAAAGTGCTCATTAAGTCGACATTAAAATATAACCCATTTAATGTACTTTTCCCAAGTACAAATTTAAGAAAAAGATTAAACCATCAACTTGTCTAAGTTTCATTGTCCTCCTCCATGCTAGGACACCATACATGGTGAATACCTTCCTTGCTACCCAATCTCAACATCCAAGCTACAAGTGCATCATAGTCTTGACTCTGTAAAACTGACATTAATCATCATTGAAACTGAATTCAAAACTTTTAATTAAGACTAAACAGACTTTCAAGATGAATGAATGAACTTTGGAGCATGTCAATAATCAATGTTTCCCAGACCTTCCTTCATCACCTTTATATTAACCTTGCTATCAACAAGATAAACTTAGCTCTGAAAAAACCCTAAAATGAATGAATGAACATATATTCTTACTTGACGCAAGAGAAAACCTTATCAGAAGTATCTCTCTCTATTTTCTTATGTCTTTCATTTGTCTTGTTCTCCTCCTTTTATGTCTTCCAAAAGTAGTTTAAGTGGCTCAACTACCTTTTGATATAAAGTCAAATAACTTTAGTTAGGAGAGGACAACTTTATTTTATAATAAGGGTAAATAATAAATAATAGGTGGAGTCCCTTTAAGTCTTTTATTCCTTTGTTTTCAACATACTCCAAAATTTAATCAAAGATCATGCATATATCAACATCATAAAATATTTCAAAAGAAACCAATATGAACATGCCACATCATTAAACACTTGTACCTCCCAAAAAATATCACAATGACATGATAGTAAAGGTTTTTCAAAATAATATCATGTGTATGTTGTCCCAAAAAATATGCATCAAATGTCAATGTAGAAATTTCATGATATAAACTTAAATAAATCAGAAATAATATTTTTTGTTCGAAGTTGCCTCCCTTTATCTACTTCCCTCTGAAAGAGCATCCCTGTGCTTAAGTAAGTATGGATCAAAAAACTTATTTTCTTCCACTTTTTCAATTTTAGGGTGCATGTCGTTGAAAGTAATTTTCCTTTCATTACTTTCAGCCTAAATTGGGGGTTGTTTTGAATGTATCGATGAGGCCTTAGATGAATCAGAGCTGGGGAATTTTCAGGTTGTTTACCTTTGTCTAATTGAGGTTTAGTGGGTAGTACTTTATAGTTTATGGGAACTTGGACAGAACGGGCCATAGAAGCAACATAAGCAACATGAGGTATGGAGTGCATAGGAGGTGGTGGTGGTGGCATTGGGACATTAGGACAATGGAGTATGCCAGAAGGAGGATTCACAGGAATGTCCTCCCGACCATCATCGGTCGGTTGCATAGGAGGCTTGAGAAAATCATCAATACTCGGGTGAGGTTGTAGGGGAGTAGCAATAGGTGCTTGAGGTGGAGTTAAGGTAGGATACCCAACAAAGTTTAAGCAGTTGGTTTGCACTAGCTGATTGAACTCTTTAGAATTAGCATCGAAGTGTATTGAGAATATTGTTCTTTTATTTCTTCCTTGTTTCCCAAAAAACATTAGGCACTCTTCCTCTTTGACCTTTGTTTCCCTTGTTTCCACTATGGTTATTGTCGCGACTGAAAAAAATCATCTATATGCACTAATAATCCAATTAGTAAATATACAAGACATAGTATATCAAACATCTAATACTATTTTGCTTTCAAATGTTTTAGAAATGGATCTGAAAAGACCAAGCAATCAAGCATGCAAAGGGATAATGAAAGGGAAGGAAAGAAATCAAGGAAGCAAAACCATCATCGGATGGATAACCCTCTCTTTACTTCTTGTTCCAAACCTCTGAACTGTACATTTTATCAAATCTCTTCATATTAAAAGGTGATTAATTTACTAAGCCCCAAGGATTAGCTCAAGTGGTTCTGAGCCATACGTGAAGCTATCGAAGAGGTCACGGGTTTGAATCTCTTGTTCCCCCTTGGGGTTAAGCCTTCCATGGACATCAGGGCCAACAATTTACCACGTTTACCATCCACAAAGTTGGGAAGTACTCGGGGGTTTTCCGTGAGATATTACCTCAAAAAAAAAAGTCATTAATTTATTTGAACATGGGAAATGAATGGAAATGAAATAATAAATTATATGTAAATAATGACAAGTGATTTATTATTGTGAAAATTGTTATAAGATGACATGAATGCATGAAGAGTATCGTGTTCATAATCCATAAATAATTAATTAATATTGTTCATAACCTGTATCATTTTCCATCAAAGTAAATCAAATCTTGTATAGTGTTTACTTTAGAGTACTCATAAACAATTTTCCATAGCATTCATGTATGTACGAAACATTTTTTTTATTCACCCAATACTTCCAAATAAAAAACAATCTCCTCATATATCTTTGTTTGACTAGAGCCAATATCAATGCCATATAAATATTTCTTCTAGTAAATCCACTTTAAAAGGTTTATCTTAATCAATTATATAAACAGGGGGAGCAATTCCATGAAATTTAAATGAGGTATGTTTTGGGAAACTTAGGAATAATTTCTGGAAAGTGATACATGATGTGGTGATAATACCTTGTACATGTAAAAGAAAAATAAATAAACTTTTAAACCATATATTAGACCTTTAATCCTTTGTCACATATGCATTGCATTTTTATATTCAAATGACAAATCAATAATGTTTTCAACCAGTATTTTCTATGCAATGAAAACCTATCTCTCTAGATCATGAACATTTGAAACTATTACAAAGACTTGTATAGGATTTACAATTATAATTGAAATAGGATGGCCTTCATATCTAAATATCGAATAGGGTAAATGTTGGACTATAAATTTTTACTTTCCATTCAACTATTATTCTATCAAGTTACGCAAGGGTTTGAACATATTACAAATGAGAACTAACAACTATAGTAAACTTTTAAAATCTTCGTCAACATCAACAATGTTTTTAATCCAAGGGAAAATGGCTATTTGAATACCCAAAAGCAATAAAGGTTGTATCATCATAACCATAAAGAGAAATATGGGCGTGTAGCCTCATCGAAGAACAGAGGAAGTGTCGAGATCAGTTGTGCATAAAATTTTTACAACCTCCCAAAAAATGAGCCAAATAATACCATAACCATGAACTTGTTGAAATATTGGGTTGGTTGTCATTGATGTCAACCCTTGAAGTATGTCTGGAAGATAATTCCGGTAGCCCCGAAGGTATGGTCATGGAACCCATAGTTGATCAAGGAATAAAGACATGAAGGTCAATGTACTTGCAAGTAAGACTATCATAGATCGATAGTACGCATCATGCCATTTTCAATGATAGGTGGTACACCACATGGATCCTTATACTTAAGGATATATGGCTTTATGAAGTTGGAGGACCCTCAAGAATAATATAGAAACCCCTAGAAGGTAAAGAAGAAGTCAATTATTCTAGAATCCCCTAGAAATTCATCAAGAAGTTTTCTAGTCAAAGTGGTTGCAACAAGAAGTTAATTATGGGTAAAGTAGTTGCAACAAGAAGTTAATTATGGGTAAAGTAGTTGCAACAAAAAAATTATGGGTAAAGTAGTTGCAACAAGAATGTGGGTTAGCCTTAGAAGAAGGAAAAGGGGTAAAACAATTACAATATAGCCCCTAAAGGAAGGAACATGGGAAATATAAATAAGATATCAAGAGACTCCCATTTGTACCTATTGAACACATTGAATATCTATCTTATGAAAGGTTTTTGGCAGGAATTTTATTGACAAATTTAAGGTAGCGCAAATTTGAGGCAGCAAATGAGGAGTGATGGCAAAGTTTTGTGATTGCATAGGAGAGCGAGAGTTTTGTGAAAAACCCTAATTTTGTTGATCCCTATGGGTAAGACTACTAGTGTCCCACGAGGCACCCCGTGAGTTGTCTAGGGATCATCATGCGAGGCCCCGCTAGACAACAGGCTTCACCCCATGAGGCAAATCCAAATATGAAGGATGAGGTTCGTATTAGGTGTAGGAGTTGAGGAGAGTCTACAGGCATGTGTGACAGTGTTCAAGTATAGCAGAGTCATCTACAGAAGTAAAAGATATGATTATATAATTGTTTGAGGTTAGATCTTGGTGATTGCTTGAGGTATAGTCATGTGAGGTTGAGTACATTCCCTTGAAGTACTATTGGTTGTATGGTACATGTTGTATGAGGAAGATCTGCAGAAGCACATTGTTGGTGCACTTGTTGTTTGTACTTGGCACACATTCTTGGGTATTTTGTTGAGGTACATATTGTGTCATATGATACATGTTTGAGGCATTTTGGTTGAGATGTATTGTTGAAGATATTGGTACAAGTTGAGGTTGTATAACAGTGAGAGTTTGATATATAATTGATGTGATAGGTCATTATACATGGTTTATGGATATTACTTGTATGGCACATGATTAGAGAGATATATTTGTGATGAAATGTACATGGTTTGAGATATACACTTGTGATAGTGGGTATGAGTTTTATGTGATCAAATATAATTGGTTGATGAGATTGATGTGACAAAATTTATGGTGACAGGTTTTAAAGTGACAGGATTGACAGAGTTTGTGGTAGTGAAAGTTTTGTCTCCATTTATATTTCAAGGTGACAAGACGGGGCAAGGAAAGGGGGTTGTAGCCTCCTTCCGGTTGGTGCTGGAAAACTAAGGGATTTGTAGCTTCCTTCAATTTGGATCCTGAGAAACTAGGGGGTTGGAGCCTCCTTCCAATTGTAGCTGAAAAAAAGGAAGTTGGTGCTTCCTATGAATGTATTTCTTATTACATATAAGAAAAGAATTCCCTAGTTTTCTCTTGCATTGGGTTTCCACGTAAATTTCTGGTGTATTGTGTACCTGTGTGGTTGCTTATTGTTCACTATTTTTTTATACTGCTCATGATGTTTTGAATTCTATTGATGAACTGTTCATAAAGTTAAAAAATACATATTATGGATAAAAGTAATAAAAGTGCTAATACTGATTCACCCCCCACTGCCACCCGCACCCTCACCCCCACCCCCACCCCCCCTCTTAGTATTCCAACAATTGGTATTAGAGAAGGTCCTTCAAGAAGTGATCTAACCACTGGAAGGAGATCATGGAATACACTAATATTGGAGTACCACAGTTTGATGATCAAAACTATGCCTTCTGAGGAAGAAGAATGAAAACATGTGTGTAGGCACATGGGTTTGATGTCTAGCAAGCAGTAGTAGATGGATACAAAGAAACAACCACTCCCCCAACATATAAGGATGGAAAAAAACTTGAAGATAATGATTCAAGGGATAAAAATGCTATCCTAAATGGTTTGAATGAATCAATACATGTCAAGCGTATGCATTGTGAATCCACAAAAGAATTTTGGGACAAACTGAAGAATATCTATGAAGCATATGCCAAAGTCAAGGGAGCTAAACTTCAAACATTTAGAGTCGTGTTCGAACAAAATATGAAGGAATATGAAGACATTGCAGCCTACTTTCTACGAGTTGATGAGATAGTGAAATCCATTAAAGGTTTGGGAGACAAGATAAAGGAATAGGTTGTTGTTCAAAAGGTACTAAGGTCTCTTCCGATGAGATTTTATCCGAAGATTTAAGATCTAGAAGAAAGAGTGGACACAGCTAGAGTGACCATGGAAAATTTACATGGGATAGTCACAACTTATGAGATGAGGATAGAGAAAGATAATCCAGTCACGAAGGAAGCAACATTCAAGATTGTAGCTACAATGATTATTTCGAGGAAGATGAAGAAATGGAAAACTTCATCAGAAAGTTGAAAAGAGGAACCGACAAATACAAAGGTATGCTTCCATTGAAATGTTTTAATTGTGGTGCTATTGGTCATTTTACTTATAAATGTCCACATAAGAATAAGGAATGTGATGAAGAAGAAGACCCTAAAAATAAAAATAAAAAGAAAAAGGGTAGAAGAAACAAAAAGAAATTATTCAAGAAAAGTCTATGCACCAAGGAAGACATTTCATCATCAGATGAGGATGAATATAGTGACATTGATACATAAAGAGTACTCTTCATGTCAATATAAGATTCCAAAGAAGATTTTGAAGAAGAAGGAGAAGTCAATCTCATAGAAGAATTAACCAGTGCCCTAGAAGAGATAAGAATTGAAAGAAAGAAAATCAAGTCACTCAAGGAAGAACTAAAAGGGAAAGAAGGATCTCATAATTCCAACTTCGAAGAATTCGAGCAGATGATTGCGAAGTTAAAAATCCAAGTAGAAGAGGAAAAAAGAATTAAATAAGCACTCAGAGGTTGGTTAGATGAAAATGACAAGATGATCAAAGGATTGGAAGCAGAAATAGTCACTCTAAGAAAAGATCTTCAGAAAAAGGACATGCAACAAAATGACACCAAAGTATTGGATGATATCACTAGTATTCAAAGGCCATACTATGACAGATCTGAACTAGGATATAACTAGACAGAGAAATGATCAAACTCCAAGTCAACAAAACAAACAAGCTATGCAAAAATAATGAAAGGCTCTCCCAAGAAGGAACAAGGCAAGAAGATCCAAGAAGAATATTGCAGAGACATTGCACCACCCAAAATATCTAGAATTCAGAATTAGCAATAGATAGCAATAGAAATACCCCGAGAAGAAGAAGGATTCAAAAGAGCAGTTCCATTCAGAAGATATTCCAATCCCAGGTGTCAAACTATTTTCTTAGTTTATGTTATTCATGTAATAATTTTGGGCATAAAGCTATGAATTGTAGAGACAATACTAAGAACAAAAGAAATTATGAATTCTTCACAAGAAATGGTTATCCAAGAAGGCCGCATGAAGCACAGAGCAGAAGCTACAATACATTTGAATCCTTGAGTGTTGAATTAGAATGCTACAAGTGCAACAACTTTGGACACATGGCCAAATATTGTAGATTGATTGTTTCTCCTAGAGAATCAAAACAGAATATCAACAGTCGCAGATAGAAACCACAAAGGATGTGGATAAGGAAGCATGATCAATTCAACACTGAAGAATGCACGCTTGTCGTGCAATMTCAACACAAGAAACGTGGATGGTATGTTGACAGTGGATGCTCAAAGCATATGACAAGTGATAAGGACAGGTTTCTAACTTTGAAGAAGGAAAGAGATGGATAAGTTTCATTTGGGAATGGAAACTCRACCAAAATTATAGGAAGAGGCACAGTCAAGCTTGGAAGTAAGGATGCCAAGGAAGAAAATGTTCTACTAGTCGAAGACATGAAGCATGATCTACTAAGTGTAATTCAAATGTGTGACCAAGGACACAGACTTGTGTTTGACTCACAGAAATGTGAGATAAGAAAAGTAGGATTGGGCAAGTTGGTGGCTACAGTTGTAAGAACTCCAAGCAACATATATGTACTAAATGAAATTGGAAAATAAATATATTTCCTAGGAAAGGATGATGACAGTTGGCTCTGGAACAGAAGAATGGATCACATAAATTTTGATAATCTTGTCGAAATTAGCAAAAAGGAAGCAGTAAGAGAAATGCCCGAGATCTCAAAGCTAGCAAATACTCTATGCAAGCATTGTCTACAGGGAAAACAAACTAGGACCAAGTTAAAATCAAAAGAGTACTTCACAACAAAACCATTAGATATTGTGCGTACTAATCTAGTTGGACCAACAAGAACAAAGGGATTTAATGGTGAACAATACTTTATGCTACTAGTTGATGACTACACAAGAATGAATGTTGTTTGTTTTCTCAAGAATAATTCATAGGCATCAGAACACTTAAAAATATACAAAGAGTTGGTTGAAACTGAGACAGAGTCAAAAATCAAGTGTTTGAGATCACAAAATGGAGGAAAGTTTACATCAAAGGAATTCATGGATTTCTGTAGCGAACATGGGATAAAGAGAAAATTATCAGAAGCCAAGACACCTTAGCAAAATGGATTTGTCGAAAGGAAGAACAAAACAATACAGGAGATGGCCAGAACAATGTTGAAAGATTCCAAGTTGAAAGACATATTTTGGGTACAAGCAATACATACAACATTTTATATCCAGAATAGAGGAATTATCATAAATAATAGTGATAAGACTATTTACGATATATGGAAAGGAAGACTAGAAAATGTGAAGCATTTCAAAGTGTTTGGAAGTAAATGCTATATCAAAAGAGAATATGACAGGATTGGAAAATTTGACTCTCGAGTTTATAAAGGCATACTTGTTGGGTACTCAAGAAAAACAAAATCATACAAATTCTTAAATCTAAGACTCAAGATAATAGGGGAAAGCATCAATGTGACGATTGATGAAATATATGGATGGAAGACAAAAGAAGGAAGCAAAGATTCAGTGGAACATGATCATGAAGAAGATTTGAAAGAAGAAGAAGTATATGAAGAAGCATATGAAGAAGAAGAGCAACCAGAATCAGATCAAGAGAAACAAGATCTTCAGGTACCTCCAAATATACCTAGCAGACGAGTGCATAAAAATCATCCACCAGAACAGATCATTGGAAATAAATATGTAGGAGTTGAAACCCGAAGAAGAATACATTCACCATAACAACAACACCTAGCAGTTTTATCCACAATTAAGCCAAGAATTTTTGAAAAACCAAACAAGAATGAATATTGGATCAAAGATATGAATGAAGAATTGGACCAAATAGAGAATAATGACACTTGGGAACTTGTTCCCAGACCAAAGAATAAGAACGTGATTGGTGCAAAGTGGGTCTTCATAATCAAATTGAACAAGGATGGACATGTTACCAAGAATAAAGCAAGATTGGTATGTAAAGGATACGCTCAGGTTGAAGGTATAGATGTTGAAGAGACCTTTGCCCCAGTTTCTAGAATGGAAGCAATCATGTTAATTCTAGCTTATGCATGTTACAAAAATACCAAGGTGTATCATATGGATGTAAATTCAGTCTTTCTATATGGAGAGTTAGAAGAATAAGTATACATCGAGCATCCAGAATGATTTTAGTTTTCAAAAAATGAAAATTATGTTTACGGGTTGAAGAAGGAACTATATGGTCTCAAACAAGCCCCCAGAGCATGGTATTCAAGATTGGACAAATAATTACAACATCAAGGGTTCATGAAAGGAAATGCAGAAAGCAATCTCTACATAAAGGTAAATCAAGATAGTATTTTGATAATTGAAGTTTATGTTGATGATATTATTTTTGGAAGTGATGATGACATGATGAGTCATAAATTTTCCAAAGATATGCAGAATGAGTTCGATATGTCATTACTTGGAGAGTTGTCTTTATTTTTGGGACTACATATATGTTAGAGAAACAAAGGTATCTTCATCTCTTAGGCCAAGTATATTAGAGAAATGTTAAAAGGGTTTGGAATGGAATATTGCAAACCAGTTGGTACTCCTATGCAGACCTGTTGCAAGTTAAGTAAGGATAATGATTCTAAGGATGCATACCAGAGATAGTGTAAATCGATGATTGGAAACTTACTCTATGTGATAGCTTCTAGACCAGATGTGATGTAGGCAGTTGGATAGGTTGCAAGGTTTCAAGCAACACCAAAGGAATCACATGTTATGGAAGTAAAGAGGATATTCAAGTATATCAAAGATACCAAAGAGTTTGTATTATGTTATCCAAAAGAGAATGATCTATCTCTTGTTTCCTATATAGATGCAGATTGGGCAGGTTCCATTTATGATAGAATAAGTACAAGTGGAGAATCCTTCTACTTGGGTGAGTGCATGGTATCATGATTAAGCAAGAAACAAGGAATTAAATTTGAATGGATGCTAGAGTATGAAGAAAGCTTCTAGCTATTGAAGGGATTTCTAACTAATGCACCCATTATAAAGAGTGTTGATCCAAATGAATATTTCATGGTGTGTACTAATGCATGAAAAGAGGGACTAGGTGGATTCTTTACTTAGAATGAAAATGTGATTTTTTGAGTCTAGAAAACTCAAAGAGCATCAGAGGAATTATGCCACACATAACCTAGATCTTGCAACCATAGTGCATGCACTAAAAATGTGGAGGCATTGCTTCATGGGAAGAAAATTTGATTTAAAGACAAACAATGGTGGTCTAAAATATTTGTTTTAACAACAAACATTAAATGCCAAATAAACATGATGGCTAGAATTTTTGAGTGAGTATGACTTTGATATTAAACCTATCAGAGGAAAAGAGAACAAGATTCCAGATGCACTCAACATAAGAGTACATGCAATGCATGCTACAATCATTAGCATGTGCAAATCATATTTAAAGAACAAAATTTTAGAAGTTGTTGTTTCATATGGGCATTACCTATAGGAAAAAGAAGAATTACAAGAAGGAAATGTACAATAGAAATATAAAGAGTATAAGTTGGGAAAATATGGAATACTTATGCATAAAAACAAAGTGTGTGTTCCTAATTCTCAAGAATTAATGAAGCCAATATTTTAAAAGTGCATAATGTTTTATATGTTGGACAACTTGGTTACTAGAAGACTATTGCATTAGTAAGAAGCCAATGCTTTTGGCTAGTAATGAAAATAGATGTGGATGATTACATAGCCATGTGTATGGAATGCCAAAGAGTAAAGGCTGAGCATAGACATCCAGGAGGTTTCCTACAACCATTTCCAATTCCAGAGTGGAAATGGGTAGTGGTAACCATTGATTTCATCACTAATTTTCCTAAGACAAAAAGGAAACATGATTCAATAATGGTAGTGGTGGATAAATTGACAAAAGATTATCACTTTATTATAGTTAAATTGGCTCATAAGGTTGCTAATATTGTAGAAATTTATATGAAATAGATCGTCAAGTTTCATGGAGTACCGAAGGAAGTTGTCTCAAATAGAGATCCAAGGTTGACTTCAAACTATTGGAAGGGATTATTCAAAGGATTTGGCACAAATATAAATTTAGTACGACCTATCATCCACAAATAGAAAGAGTCAATTAGGTGATTTAAGATTTTTTGAGGATGTATGTGATGGATAAGCCATCCAAGTGGTAGCTTGGAGGACTAGTACTTGCATTTGGTTGGATTTTCCTACAACAATGGATATCAAGCTTCAAAGAAATGGAAGAGAAATGGATATCAAGCTTCATATTAGTACATGGGCCATAATTTCTTAGATAAATAAAAGAGAAAATGGTTCAAAATAAGAAGAATTTGAAGGTAGCACATAATAGACAAAAGAGTTATGAGGATCAAGGTAGGATACAAAGGTAATTTAAAATTGGAGAGCATGTATTCTTGAAAGTGAAACCAAAGAAAAGTTCTCTGAAGTTGGGAATTTTCACTAAGCTAGCAGTGAGATTTTGTGGTCCATTCGAGATATTGGGTAGAATAGGACTAGTTGAATGCATGCTTGCATTGCCCGCTTCCATGAATGTAACACACCTGACCTCCTAAACTCTACTTAGGCTAGTGGGATGTCAAAATTACTCTTCTCACTATATCTTTGCTCTCAAATTTATAACCCCACAAGTAGAAACCTGCTCGAATGGACCATTCCATCGGCCATCTACATGCCAGAAACGGGTTCTAGGCCAATCAAAATGACCTTCCAAAGCCATTTGGGCTTGGCCTTCTGTCAAGTAATCTATTCATAGTGGCATCCATGTGGACTCTTAAATGTCACCTACTCATATGGACAAGTGGGGGTATGTGCTGGTGTGGAAATGACATGCCCTCAGACACGGTACCCCCATTAACAATTCTTCAATGGAAAGCTTCTGCGTAGTTGTAAAGGGAACTCATCTGGATCGATGGCTCTGGCTCACTCAATGCAAACTAATCAATAGTTGGTGACAAGTAAGATTCTTCGTCATCGTGAATACAAGTTACACAACCCAATATTTTCTTATGATCGTATCCTTTCGATAGCCCTAGCCCCAATAGATCCAATGGTAGAGAATCAGGGAAAACAATGGTCTTGATTCGCTTAGAACCCATGAACCGCATGACGACTAGTGGTATTACCCAACTCCTCCAATCACTCAACAAGTGGAGTCTACAATAAGATCTATGGCTGAAATCTTATCGAGTGAACTCTTTATCGAACCAATGGCGCACGCCCACTCAGGCTCTTGCCATCGAGAAATACCTTCGTCCACAACCTTGTGGTTCCTCCAAACAATGCTTTTCAAACTAGGGTTTTTCGACAAATCCAACAATCATTAGATCCTCGGATCCAATGGTCAGGGACATCTCATATCTTATATCCAGTCGATAGTTAGTCGTCCCCATGACACCAACAAGGTTATCCATCGACTGGACCCACGGTGAAATCAATGGCTTAAATCTCATTGGCGACACCTATAGAATATCTGCGACTCTAGTCCATTTGGAATTTCACCTTCGATATTTCTTCATCAGAATTTCCTTCCACACATTCTATAAGGAAAGTTAACAAGAATATCTCGATGAATTTTCTCATGTTGAAGGCCTAGATGAGACATTGGTGTTTATTTTCCGTCTTGAGGAAGATGAAGTTGTCAAGCCTTGTGAAGAAGTAATAAATTCCATTGATGTGGGTAAATTCATGGAGCAACCCTCAAATACAGTTGAAAATCATATTTATAATTTCATATGTGTTCAGAAGCGTGGATGGGATGTTGGTTGCTTCGGTTTTGATGGAAATCCTATCTAGGACATTGAGGGAAACTTCCAACTAAAGAATGTAGAAACCTTCCCTTATGAAGATTGCTTTCTATACATGGATGATCAAGATATTTGGAAACCTAATGATGATATGATCACTGAACTTTTTTTTCCACCAAGGGATGGCTTGTTTCAACATACTTGTGTAAATTTCCAACCATACCTTGGGGATTATCCTTTTGAGAACTTCGAAATATTATTTAATGAAGATTATCAACCATCTTCATGCTCAAATTTTGATGGAATGAGTACGTGGCTGTTGAAATATTGTAACTGTGAAGAATATTCTAATTATAATTAAATTATTATCATGTATATCAATCCCCTTTTGTGGATTGATCATGTCGGGACTTATGTATAACCAAATCCCCTTTTGTGGATTGGTCAAACCCTAGTCAAATGATGTTAATTGAGAATTCGTCCCCTAGGTCTAATTAAAGTAGTTTTAGCCACTATATGAATAATTCGGCCCTGCTTGATGAAAAGACACAACCTTAGCACTCTTCAACTAATATAAATAAGAGAGGCTAACGCCTCATTCACTCAATCACTCAAGTCACTCATCTAGTGTGCAAGTTTGAAGGAAGCTACAATTAGAAGAAGGAGAAGGGAGAATCGCATTGCTCAGTCTTGGATATTCTCTAGTGTTTGGTATTTTATCTTGACATTGTATTGGAAATCTATATTAAGGAAGTTTTTGCTGGGTTTTCTCCCCCATGAGGGTTTCCCAAGATAAAATGTTGTGTACCTTGTGATTGTGTTTCTCTCAGTGATCCTGCTTTTTCTATTATTTTCTAGTAAATTTAAAAGAACTTAATAGCAACATCTAAATTTAACATGGTGTCAGAGGTTGACTGAATAGAACACCTTTCACTGGGTAAACAAAAACATCATTGTTGTCATATAATAAAATTAGGGCTTTTGTTGGAAGGAAATTTCAGCCTAAAAACCATCTAGGGAAGTGTGTCCTATCCTAGAAAACTCATTGGAAGCTTGAGCACACCTTTTCAATGGACAGAGCCTCCGGAAAGTAAAACCCTAGTTTTCATTGGTACCAGAAAACTAGAAAACCAGGAAACCAGAACCAGTACTAGAAGTACTAGTCCATATTTGTGTAGGCTCAATTTCAAGGGGTAAAATTTGGATTTTTTGAAAACAGACTGCACCATCCTACTCACCTCAGCCCAATTCACCTCCTGGTAAGTTCAAATTCAATTTCTAAGCACTTTCAATTTTTGGTCATCTTCCCAACTCTAGTTCAAGATGTTTGCAAGCACCAAGCTTGTTGACAAGTTAGAAGGTGTGGAAAACTTTTGTGACTGGAAGTATAGGATTGCACTCATTCTTGAAGAGAATGACCTTGCAAAATTCATAAAGGAAAATGTACCACAACCCGCAAAAGATGAAGCTAAAGAAAAGTACAAGAAGGATATGGTTAGGGCCAAAATGATCATTGCACACTCCATTAAATATCACTTGATCCCTCAAGTGGATTCTAAGAACACTCCAAAAGAGATGTTTGATTCCCTAACCAAAATGTATGAAGGAAAGAACATTAACCGAAAGATGTACTATATGTGCTAGGTTTGAAAAAGAATTTACTTTCTATCTCAACCTTAGATAAGAAAGGTTTCAGGATTGCATTCATAGATGGTGAAGTTCTTATGTGGCCTAAAGGAAAAACCATATAAGATGCAATTGTTATTGGAACAAAATAAGGTGGCATGTATAAGTTAAAAGGTCACTCATATGCAACCTTGAATCACTCCATTGAGAGTCCTTGTGAACTTAGGCATAGAAGACTAGCTCCATCAACTACAAATCCTTACCATATGTAAGAAAGATAGTTACAGGTCTACTAGAATTCAAGGTTGATCATGAAGGTGTGTGCAAGGGATGTGAATAAGGAAAGAACATAAAGAATCATTTCCCAAAGAACAACAATAAAACAAAAGGAATCTTGGATCTCATCCACTTAGATGTATGTGGCCCAATGCCATCAACCTCTCTTAGTGGTTATGTATACTATGTGTCATTTATTGATGATTATTCTTGCAAGACTTGCGTTTATTTCTTGAAATCAAAAGATGAAGTGTTTGGAAAATTCAAGGAATTCAAAGCCTTGATAGAGAATCTCTCTGAAAGAAAAATCAAGATACTCGGGTCAAGTAACAGAGGAGAATACACCTCAAAAGAATTTGTAAGATTTTGCAAAGATGTCGGGATTAAGAGGGAGCTCACCACTCCCTATAATCCTCAACAAAATGGTGTAGTAGAAAGAAATAATATAACTATAATGGAAGCAGTGAATACTATGATCCATGATCAAGATCTTCCAATTCACTTATGGGATGAAGCAGCAAGAACAACAATGTACGTCCAAAACAGATTATCCCATAGTGCACTTGGATTCAAAACCCCCGAAGAAAAGTTCTTCAAAAAGAAACCAAAAGTAATCCATCTCAAGATATTTGGTTGTCCATTGTTCGTACACATTCTAAAAGAAAGAAGAACTAAGTTGGACCCTTCAGGAAAGAAGGGAATATTTGTTGGATAATGTGAGGTATCTAAGGCCTTCAAAATTTACATACCAGGTTACCATCATATTGAGATTAGTATAGATGTAACCCTTGATGAATATGCAATACTCAAGAAATCAAGGAGATGCCAAATTGAAGAAATATATGAAGAAGAGCATGTATCTCCTAGAGTTACAGAACCAGTGAGAGAAGTTACAAATACCCTTGATGATGAGATTCTAGAAGATTATGACATGATAGAATCTCAAGAACCTTCCCAAATGACAATCTCTCACAAGATAAAGCCAGCTTGGTTAAGGGAACTTATTCAAGATGGAGAGAAGTATGGTGCCCCAGAAGGAACCATGAGACAAATAAAGAAACCTAAGCCATTCTCTAGTTATATGGCTTTGATGTGTGATCTCATAGAAAAGGAGCCTACTTTATTTGAAGAATCCATTCAGAAGAAAGAATGGGAAGATGCCATGATAGAAGAATACCAATCCATTATAAAGAATGATGTATGGGAAATAGTTCATAGACCGAAGAACAAAGATATTGTATCTTCCAAATCGTTATACAAGATAAAACTTGTTGTAGATGGAAGTATTGAAAAACATAAAGAAAGGTTTGTAGCTCATGGATTTTCTCAAAAGGACGACATTGATTATGAAGAGATGTAGTGTACCTTTTTCACAGTTCGGAGCTTACTCACGCTCGGATACCAATTTGTACACATCATTTTAATAATAAACACATGCCAGTATAACCATATGCATTTAAACAAGTAAACACATTTAACTCATAGAGTAAAACATATCTCGTTACTGTTATAATTAAACATTCCATACCATTTAACAATTCTTCATTTACACAGCGGAAAACATGATACATAAACAGCTCAGTCATGCAAAACATGATCAAAGCATAATTCAGATACTTATCTTTTAACAGCTGTAGAAATCACCAACCAAGTGCAGGCCTTCCACGAACCTCCCAGCCTTAGACCACACTTTTCATCAGTTCAACAGTGGGTAACCCCCGAGCTGGGACCGAGCTCCACCCCAAGGAAAGGAATCCTAGGCTAGGCTAAGGTTACAGAGAAGACA
>ML811242.1:64283-83862 GCA_009831015.1 Picea engelmannii | reverse complement strand
GATCCTCCCGAGTTTAAACTCCTGGTGTGGTCGTAACCTCCTGTGCAGTATCCAAAGGCTTTAAACCTTGTGCACATTCTCCAGATCTGACGGTTACAAGGGTTCGCCTTCCCTCCCGAACAGATCCTACGGTTCTAACACCACCGACATGGAGTCCTCTCTCCATGTGAACTCATACCACACTGGCTGCAGTTTCATAATGCCGCCATACCTCCTGAGCTTTAAAAGAAACTCGTCAAGTATCTCGTTGACGCTTCGGAGCAACCCAGGGTCTGAAATTGGCCATTCCAGACACAATTTTGCTTCGCATTCTCGGTCCAAAGACCGCTCCACTGGCCCATAAAGGCTCAGTGTCGAAACCTTCGCTCTGATACCACTTTGTAGTGTACCCTTTTCATAGTTCGGAGCTTACTCGCACTCGGATACCAATTTGTACACATCATTTTAATAATAAACATAGGCCAGTATAACCATATGCATTTAAACAAGTAAACACATTTAACTCATAGAGTAAAACATATCTTGTTACTGCTATAATTAAACATTCCATACCATTTAACAATTCTTCATTTACACAGCGGAAAACATGATACATAAACAGCTCATTCATGCAAAACATGATCAAAGCATAATTCAGATACTTATCTTTTAATAGCTGTAGAAATCACCAACCAAGTGCAGGCCTTCCACGAACCTCCCAGCCTTAGACCACATTGTTCATCAGCTCAACAATGGGTCACCCCCGAGATGGGACCGAGCTCCACCCCAAGGCAAGGAATCCTAGGCTAGGCTAAGGTTACAGAGAAGACATCACAGAAATATCTGGAAGGATTCTTCCCAAAGATGCCATCTTACGCCCACTACTACTAGACCCTCATTCCCCACATGCTTGTTCCGCCCGGGAGTATACACCTTCACACGCACAGTCCATCAGTGCTAACCTCCCCCTCTGGGTCTCGGCAACAGGCTGGATCAGGAAGTCTCAGAGCCCGTAGTTGGTGTTGGACACTCTCTGGAAGAAAACACTTCCCAGAAAACTCTTTTACCTCGAAAGAGTTGCTCACAGGCCTGACAACCTGCTTCCTCCAACCATAGTCCTCCCTCACCAGAAGAGAGGACATACACAAGTTCAGCCCCAGCTTACTCTGCCCAGTACACCATGCGCATTCCAGCACTGCTTGGCCGCAACAGCCAATTGAGAAAAACAAACAAGCGCTTCCCCAACAGGTTCAACAATCACGGGATAGTCTCACGGTCTCGGTTTCAGGATGGTACGAAGTATTCTTGCCGAGGTCCCCCGGGTTCACGCTCAGACGATTGGGTAGAATGCCCCCCCGATCCCCCTCCCACGGTTCATCTTGGCTATTATATTTGCATGCACCAGGGTTGACACTTGTCACCCTGGGAACTGCATGCGTTCCACAGCGTGCATCCCCTTTGCATGTTCCCTCCCCTGCCAGGAACTTAGGATAAAATAATATGCACATGGCTCTTTTTGGAAATAATATTAAAATATTATTCCAGGCCTAAGCCCCCTAGGCTTAGCCCCTAGGCTCTACACTCAGCCCCTTATCCCACCTTTCAGCCCCTAATCCCTTGCCCACTCTATGGACGCTCAGTTCCCCATCACTCATTCATCGTGGTCGGTCTGCACTTGGCGGGTGTTTATATTTTATTGATGTGCTGCATACATACAGATACAAAATCCAGGCCCTTGGCCTTCAACCCTTAGGCTCTCTGGCCTAATCAAACACATAAGCCTACTGGCTTATACAAACTTGGCTCACCAGCCTATAACACATATTTACAATCTCTTTCAGATCATAGTTCACATCGAGGCTCGGCCTTGGGGACACTACAGTTGATGCTTTTATTTATAAAAATAACTAAACTAAAAATAGCTACTAAAGTTGTGTTAAGTTAAGAAAACACCACATGGCAGGCTTTATCTATTCGTTTTATTGTGATTCTCTTTTTCTTCTCTGGTGGTTTTACTGAAGTGGATTGTTCCTCTTGTATTCTGACCATCTACAGACGAGATATTTGCATGTATTTGCATACAGGAACCTGTGTTGATCAATCAAAGCGGAGAGGACCTCCTTCATCTCAACTGCATGTTCCTTGTAATTGATTAGTTTGATACTCAAGTGTTGTAATATTGTGAGAGATTTAATCAGAGGATCCATGAACTTCTTCACTTGACCCGGGATCATGCTTTAAACCTGCAAAATCTCTGCTTCATACACTTGGTCTTGCTCTGCATGCTGCTTAACTATGTCGCGTATATCAGTGAAATCCTCAGTGGGTCAAACTTTGGCAAGTCGGTGTTCCTCATTTCCTGATTGATTTTCTCCCAACTTTTCTCACATTCTTCCCATCTCTTCTACATTTTCTATCGGGGTTCCTGGACCATGCTTACCCAGTGTTCAGTTGCCTTCCTTATTCGGGTGATACTACAGTCCATCAGCACTCAGATGCCATGCTCTTTTGTATCTCGACCCTTTTTTAATTCCCTGATGTAGTCTATTTGTTCTAAGGATTTGTGCCCCATGAGGGTATCTTCTTTGAAATAAGTTATGCGGGCGATGAAGAGGTCTCTCTCACTTGCGAATTATGCATTCATCTCTCGGAACTCACACTTCAAAAGTACCACTGCCTATGTTGAATTTTGGTAATACTTTGCTTTATGTCGCAGATGATCTGGTTCTTTATTCATGTCAGCCACCTCCCTTTCATCCTTTTTTTCCCTATCTAAAGTAGCATTGGTTAGGGCCATCCCTGCTCCGATTAGCTCATTCATCTTAGCACTGTTTGTGTTAAACATCATTTCCTTTGTGGTTATGAAAAGTGTGCTATCGAGCA
This sequence comes from Picea engelmannii, assembly GCA_009831015.1. Taxonomy (NCBI): domain Eukaryota; kingdom Viridiplantae; phylum Streptophyta; class Pinopsida; order Pinales; family Pinaceae; genus Picea; species Picea engelmannii. Next base: position 81,000 of record ML811242.1, on the reverse strand, counting down.
TGAGATTTCTTTTCTTGATTTTTCTTCTCATCATAGCTTTCCTTTTCCTGTCATAAGAAATTGCCTGTATATCGACGACTTCATCTACTGGTTCAGGAATCTATTGATCTCCCCAGGATAGAATATTGCCTAGGCTTCTTGTCGTATAAAGATGTTCCATGGTAGGTTCTTTTAATTCCTGATGTCGATGATGGGCATGTGGCTCAAATTTTAAGTTGTGTACACTTAGTCTAAATTCCAGGTTTACCTAGAGAAAAAGTCAATATGTTCAACAACTTCAGACCAAACTAAATGTGATCGATTATAAAACATAACAACAAAAAAACCCATTGATCCCTACACAACTGTCTCTATTCAGAAAAGACAATGTGGTACCCAAAAGAAAAAAATCACAAAAACGTTTAGGGTGTGTTGAGTGCTCAACAAGACTGTATAGTAGAGAAGGGGATGCTTGAGCCTGGGCCTAGAGGGTGAGTGACCGCAAGGAGAAGGAAACTTTGATAATTGTTATAAACTATTGATTCGTATCATTCACACAATGGGTATGTCAAGGAAAACCAATGAGACAAGATAACAAGACAACCATATGGATGCAAATCCACGAACTGCACAGATAAGTGTTGTGCTAGATTATGAAATTTTTCCTCTTGAATTTTGCACAATAGTAAGATGTTTTCACATGAAATTGTGATTAATATGCTTGTTGTCCAAAATTATTGAAGGAAGGTGGCGAAGGCCAAGGGTATGCAAAGGACCTGACCAAGAAAGAAGATCAATATTTCTGAAGCAACTGAATGACAAATGCATGACAGGTGTTACTGAGAAAGAACACCGATGATTGTGTTCCTTTGAAGGGGGAGGGGATTGTAATACCCATGTTTCCCCGAGCTTGTAATTAATCATTATTTATTATTACCATGCTATGGCATATAAACAATGTAAATGTATTATTGTTTAGATTTCGAAAAAATGACTGTGGGGATGAATCCTTGAAGTATTGGCCATGATATCACTAGAGGAAAGAGTGAGGAAACTGTAGAGAGGGTTCATTATGTCAAAATGACCCAATTATCTTTGTTGAAATAATGAGCCTCATCCTGATTCCAAGAAAAATAAATTTATGAGAAAGGACTGGTGGTTGAACAATCAACTACCCCAATGAATGGAAGCATGGAGGGTCTAGACAAGGAGACAAAAACCTCTTAGCCTGAAGTACCACAGAGTGCAATTTCCTGCAAGCCCATATTGACCCGATTTCCTTCTGACAGAAGGAATAAGACAAGTATAGAACCTTACTGGGGAGGAAAAAGGTGTGTAATAATACACACGAAAAGATGAGAAGGAGACCATGCCCACAGGGGGGCATGCAACCTGGATATGATAAGAGAATAAAAACACCAAAGAAAGAGGAGAGTGGGTGAGGCTCTCCAGTTCAAAAGAATAACTAAAAGAATAAGTTGTTCTCACTACAGAGAGAAACAGAGGAGGAATTCAGTCTCTGAGGAAGAGAATTGCTTAAAATAATACACGAGCATGTGTAATCGAAAGATCAGGGATCTTGTGGAAGAGTCATGAACTGAAGCATAGAAGACCTGAAGCCTAGACTGGAGCAAAAGAGGGTTGCAGGCTTGGTGCTAGCTGGAAAGAAACTGGTGTTAGAAGCAGAGGGCATCGAGGGATAGTGTAGCTGTGAAGGGACTCTCTTGTATAGAGGAATTCCAGTTGGGAAGGCATATGATAAACTCCATGGAGGCCCTGAGATCAATGGGGAAGAAGGGAGACTTATATTATTTCCAAACAAGTGGCATTTTGAAGACAAAGGAATTGCTTGTTCTTGGTTTAATAGACCAGAGATCCTTCCTTGACTTGAGAAGAAGGTCATGAGCTGGATGATGAGGGAGTATATGATAAACCTTGCAAAGGTTGTGATAGAGAGAGGATCCCTAAGAATTTTCATAAGAATTGAGGAACACAAAGAAGTTTCCCTAGTGATACCATGGCTTGGCACGGGGGTGGCCAGAGTGATAAGAGTGAATGCCTCTGAGCCTACGGTTGGGTGGAAAGGAAAACACCCATAGACAGTTGGATGGCTGCAACTTGTAATAGATAAGTATTTTATATACCCTGTGTACTTGAAATGAAATTAATGATTGAATGCTTGTTTTCAACTATAAACTTTTGCTTTTGGGTGCTAGTAGGATGACAATTTTAGCGCATGCCTTGCACAGTTGAATAAAATTACCTTGTAATACTCTAGGACAAATAAAGTAAACTCTTATATGTGTTTTTTGTGTACATGAGGAATATAGGTATATAAACAAAGGTAAATGTGTAATCTAATGCAATGATGGTTTCAAGAGAAAGGAGAATTGACAACAATGGGCTCTTTAACTAGATTTGGGGACATAAGACTGTGGCCCCTGTGTTGGTTGGAAAAATCCTCAAGGGATTTCTCAAGGACCAAATCTGCAGACATAGAGTTGAGATCGACTCTACAGGATGACCTCGGTCCTATTGATTTCCTTGAATTATTGTTCTTGTTGTGGAATTTGAGCTCTATAGACGAAGGATGCTTCCTTCAAACCAGTCGTCCAAATGACCACGGGCTCATGCCCACGAACTTAACCAAATTTCGACTAAGAGTTAGGAGTGTAGGCTCTGGATCTTGACAAAGTTCCATACTTCAAGACCTTGTAACCCTCCGCTACACTAAAAAAGGATCTAAGTCATTCGGGACTCCAAGAGTCTAGAGCTCCGAGATGAATGAACATTGCAGTGTACTAAATGTGTCGAAGACGACCTGTTGAATTAGTAGCTTGATGGTGGACCAAAATTTGGTGGTCATTTACCCGTTATCATGGGATTCATCCCCTTGTTAAACCCTGATCCACTTCTCGGTCGCGAAGTAATGTGAGTCATAGATCTGAGGTTATTTAGGATCTCCCCTAACCATTGGATCTACGTCATGGTCATTCGACATTGACCTACTCTGGGAGAGAAAAGGTGATAAACAACCAGAAACTCCAAACACTGAACTCACGAGTTAACGTGAGTCGTTGATCTGGTGAATCCATTGGGAACCTCTCCTGACCGACCGATCAACCAGTGAAAGGATAGCGTAAAGCACTCTGACGAAGTCCTACTCCAGGAGGTTCGACATGTTGGTGAATAAGAATATCGTCGAAGGTCGGAGTGATGTGGCATGTTGATGTCACCTAGGGTGACGTGGAACCATAGTAGGTGTGCCATGTGTCACCCCGATTTGTGACTTTCATAGACCTTATGTGTCAAATGGAACTTGACATGTGTCACCAATTTATTGGGTCACGTGTCACCCTTGTCTTTTTCCAAATCTATTCCTCCTTGATCATGGACACTTGATCTAATGGTTGACGGGAGTTTGAAACTTTGGGACTCCAGAGTGTTTTGAGTGATGGAATGCTTGGGATAAAATGGATGCTGGCGTCCCTATTCCTGTATTTAATGCACATTCACATGTAAGTGAGAACTCTCTGAGAGTCCAAAGCTTCGAGACTCCAGATGTTTGGGGTGATATAACGAACAAGTTAAAAGGTCTGAAGGCCCGAACCTACCTTCCTATACTCCAATGTTATAATAAACATTAAACATAATTAATTATATTGTGGGGTAATGTAATTACTTGTATTTTTGTAAAGACATAATACAGGTGGGGCCCTCTCCACATGTTCGACATTCAGGAGTTTTGGGGGTATGTTCATAACAAAACGATGAGGAACCTCGCCGAAGTTTGGAGACTTAGGATTTTATCGAACTTAATAATCCTAAGTGCTCCTTTTATATATTTAATTAAATTTATAGGCCAATAAGAGCTAGGAAAGCGTCGACCTCTGGTTGAGCGAGTATCTGTATGCTATGATGAGGTGGAATTCCAGGTGATAGGGAACCATGTGGGTGTCGCATGGCGATGAAAGACCCTATTCGGTAAAGGCCTAAAGAACTTTGAAGAACCATAACTTGCGTTCCAAAACTTGGATCTAGAAAAATTTATAGTCGTTGGAAAACCCTCGTTGAATCAAAAGAGATGTAATCCTGCTTTTAGGGATTCAAGATGATTGAGAAAAGCGAAATTTTTATGCCCCATACTTTAAAAGCATACCTAAGGGGTTTGGTGTGTTACATGCGGCTAAACTAAAGTGTGAGTTGGGGGGTCGGACGACTCCCTAGGAAAAAAAATTGCCTCTTCGGACAATTTTGCACAAAATCGACAAATGGACATACGATCTTAGGGGTTTCAAACCTTTTGAACTCAATCAAAGGGTCATATTTGACTCAAAATGATTCGAAATGGTGGCTCCCTACTGGATTTAACAATGAACCTCCAACTTCAAACCCTTGTAGATTTGGCCTTCGGTATCCAACTCGAACGAAACGAAAGGAAAATTTGGATATCTCAACTGCTTTGGAATCAATGGGGAGATCAAAACGTCTCTATTGTTTTACCAAAAACATCCATTTGAGACTAGTTTTAGGACTAGTAAGAAAACCTGACTTCCACATCCTATAACTCCAAAATTATAGCGACCTAGAATATGAAATTTTGACACGACGTACTTCACTTTGTCTTGTTTGCATCCTTAAACTTTGATCCTTGAAAATTTCCCCCAAAAAATAGATTGAAAATGGTAAGATGGATTGTTTGAAGGAGCCAAATCCAAGGATCATCCTCTTTGATACTAAATGTTCGTACCAAATACTAAAGATTGCATAATAAACCAAAGTACACATAATGTACACAAGATGTGAATGTGGGGCACAAATCCAAAAAATGATAATAGAGATGAGTTGCATAATAACTCGTCAAATAGGGGAACCTTTTCCAACTACTTCAATGCATTCATATATCCAAATCACATGTTCCTCTCCATAATGACTATATTAACCTCTATATGTACATATTCTCACTCATTGCATATATGGGCTCTTTATTAGGTTGACCCCATTACATTTGCAATTACCCCCATATATGTCATCCTTGGGATCATATTAAACATGATGATGATGTTTTACACACAAATATGCTTATTGAACAACTAATCATCTACAACCTACGATGTTCAAGATTCATACAAATGAATAAAGTGCTATCCATAAGAGATTACGTCTCCCCAATTTAAAAATACAATGGCAAATAATTCAATATTAGCTTGCTTGGATGGAAGGTACACAATTACCCCATTTTTTATATAAAACTTACCATCTTGTGTGATTCGCCTAGTTTTGAAGTTATGTCTATCAAGGGGTCACTTAGTAAAAAACATTTAAAATAGGTGTTTTCATGAACTTATAAAATTGCTCCTAATTTTAGAGTGTATCACATCCTCTTATTTCTTGTCCCCTAGTTGTAAATCCATTCATAAACAGTCTTTTATGGAAATTTCATCAATTTATAAAAAAACGTTATATGATTGGTTAAAATTATATGATCCCACATAATTTTAAAATCCCCAACCCCTATTTATTAATAGTTATACCAAAGTATATATTGTTAAAAGTAAATATCATGTGTATGACTTAGATACTTACTAGAATTCTAGTGTGACTCCTATGATGTCAATTATTTTGTAAATTGGCTTTACTAGTCCTTTTTTGTAGTAGGATCTAATTTAGTTTCATTCCACTAACAATTTACATATTTTAAAGGTTTAAAGATAGCTTCATCATGTTGATCACTTCATCACACGAACGTCTCTAGCATATACTCGGTTGCAAGGATAACAACAACATGGGAAATAGGGAATACCAATTTATAAAATGTATAACATTCCACCAATTTGTTAGCATTTTTTAGTTGTAGCTTTGTTTTCATTTTGTATAGATGTGTATATTTTCAATTTGGTTTTCTTCCTCGAAGCACAATGACATGACAATCCCTTCTGCATATGCACAATCTTCAATACATTTATCTATGGAAGTTGGCTCATTGATAACCATCAATATTTTATTTTATAATTTTTTTGTTAAATTGTTATGGATTTTTTTGTTTTATAATCAAGTTATTTATTTACAAGTTGATTTTCTCTTTATATCCCTAGAAGATCCATGTCTATTGCCAAAATTATGAAAGTTTTATTTTTTCTCTCTCCTTGGAAGAGCTATTATCTATTCCCAAAATTATGAAATGTTGATAAGCTCCTTATCTCCTTGAAAAATCCATTAATCCATTATTTATCTTAAACTTATGAAGTAATATAATATATGATGGAAATCATTTATTATGTATTGCTTAAAGTTTATGGTTTTTAAAAAAAATGTGAATGTTGATAATTTATGATGATGATAAATAACAATTTAATTTTAAAGTTTCAATTTAACCAATGGTTAAATCGATATATTAATATGACCAACAATAAGAATGAAATATCTCATATTAATAAATATATTATTAACCGTCGAGTCTGCATATTTATAAATAAATTATTAACCTTTGGGGATATATATATATATATATATATATATATATATATATATATATATATATATATATATAGAAAATGAAATTACAAATTATAATATAAAAAATTCAATAAAAAATTGCAACTTATATCATGGTTTAATATGTTAAATGTTAATTGATTTATCTAGTATAATAATATATAATTAATTAATAAATTGAGACAAGTTATTATGACGATGTTTCTTATTATTATATTTTAGTAATATGGAAATCGCCACTCATATTAATAATATTTTTATATTAATAAATTATTTGTTTAATTTTTAAAGTTTTTAAAATTTTGGGTTCTTAATTTATTTTTGAAAATTAATAATATTCTAATTATAGTAGAAACAGTTTCAGTCAATTTGTTTATGGAGTTAGAAATATATAGTGAGTATGCATTATCGGTGATCAATATGACTACTTGGATATTATTTAAACGAAGAGACGTGACAAAATGATCGTAACAAACATACTTATAAATGATTAGATGCAATTAGCTTAGTCCATAAAATTATTTCTTCGAACCATTCACTAAGAAATTTATCTCTTCCAATTCTTTGGGGGATCTTCTATGGAATATCTAGCTGATAATTACAAGTCGTGCTTCAATAGTTCAATGAAATAGAATATCAGTTAGAGCTACGAGGTTGCCTATTTTAATCTCTAACTGTTGATAAATGCATTGTTTGTACAACCATTTTTTCTCCTCTGCACTTGGTCGGAGGAGTGGAGAATAAAAAGCTGGTAATTTATATATTTACGTCGAAGGAGTTATTTTTAGGGACGATTCTTCTGAGCCCTTCATCGTCTGTCTAGGGCCAATCAAAACCTGCCATCTGTTTGTTGGAAATTGACAAATCTCCTCCCTTCAGGCGTCTTTCTCCCTCTCTCCCTCACTGACTCCAAACAGAAATTGTTCACCATGTGTCTTTATGCCTCACTGACTCCAAACAAAAATTGTTCAGCAGGTGATGACTTTAAGGTTTCTTTTGGCCGATAGCTTGGACTTGGCACCGACACACTACTACATGGGTTTCTCAAGACTGTTCTCAGGCATATCACTTTCTCGGATGAAGCATGACCGACCTCGCACACTTACTTTACACCACAATTGGGGTTTCCATTATCGAAGGGGCTCGTCGGGCATGCCAGCATTGGATTCTATCAACATTTTTTTTTAATGTAAAACTAGTTTTTCGTTCCGGGCGAAGGGAATTCTTTTTCTCAACTTCACAATTTTCGTTCCGGGCGAAGGGAATTCTTTTTCTCAACTTCACAATTTTTTGTTTCGGGCAAAGGGAATTATTCTTCTTAGCTTCACATTTGATTCATGATGAAAGGTCTAGGAGCTTTAATGGTCGTTGTTGCAGGAATTATGTCCGCTGCATTTTTTTTTTCTGCCGGATTACTTCACAAAGAGTGAGTTTTTCACTTTGTTAGGGTTTGTGGGTCAGAATAATTTATACTTATATGAAATGGGTATTTTATGCAACAACCCAAAATGAAGTAATAGGGGTAGCTTTTCTCCCCTGCTTGTTGATCTCTAAATGAACGGGTCTTCATTTTTCTTGTAGTTTACAAATTTTTTCCTATAGTTGTTGTGCATTTTTCATTTGATTATACTTCCAAACATGTTAATTTCTTCTTTTAAATACTTTTTCATAAAACAAAATGAAAGATCTTAACAGTTCTGAGCGAGCTCAAGAGGCATGAAATATGTCTTATTGCAGTAAATTGTGAATGAGGATGCAAAGAGAATGTGCATATTTTTTCTTTCAAATTTATAACATCAAATGGGTTTGGAGATAAAAACAATTATAGTCAAGTGTTTATTGATATATTCTTCGATGATGAAAAGTATCTCCATGTTCTTAAAATTTTACTCTTTGTTTGATTTACAAATTTGAGTGTCGATTGAAATCATATACTTTTAAATTAGGAAGGATTTTTTCAATTATTTATATGATTTATATAGTTGATTTTGATATAATGATATTTATTATTCTAAATGATTTATGATAAAATCTATGATTTTTTAGTTCTAATATGAATATAAATAAAAAGACCTTTTATAATATCTTTTTTTTCATGATATTTGAGGAGACATTATGGCAAGGTGTTATGAAGACATAAGTAAATAAATGGAATAATAAGGTGGTTAAGGTTAAATAATTCAACATAAAAATTTTAATAGAATTATAGGTAATATTTTTCAATATTTTCTATCATTTGAATGATATAATGATAAATTGTTTTGGAAACATAAATAGGTAGTTATGGTTTAATGGTTGAATATAATTTTTTAACCTAAATTCTTTAATAAAATTTAAAAGTTTTCTATTAAAATTTTAAAAATTCATAATTTATTTATTAAAATTGTTTCTCAATGTCCAACTAACTTAAATTTTTCCTTTGGACATATTTTAAATTTTTTTAAAAGGAACTGTGCTTTGATATTTAAGTTGTATGTATGTTTTGGACATTTTAATTTGTATAGAGGGATAGCTAGGAGTGTCTTATTTATTATATAAGGAAGGAACAACATCTACCTATGAAAGCAAACATCAAATGTGTCTTTGAGAAGCATTTTTCTAGCATTTTGAGCCTCCATTTCTCTCTTATCTATTAGATGTACGAAATATGAGATACCTTGAATTCGTCCCTCCTCATTCCATGTGCTTTGTCCATGGAAAACAAGTACTACTCTCTTTGGTGCTTCTTCTCCGCTTTGTCTTCTTATTTTGTCTCAAAGTCCACATTCAAAACCTTATATGTTCCTCTAAATTCAAATATGTTTCTTCTTATTAGATAAAACCCTGAAAGATAAACTCCATTGGACTCCTTTCCATGGAAATGAGTTAAGGAAAATCCCCTTTTTCTATTGAAGACCCTCACTCCATCTTCATGTTCTACAGTGTTGTGAGTATTGAACAACTAGCATGGCAACAATAATTATTCAAATGGAATCGAGAGTCGTCTAACAATGCATTGTGTATGTCTCCCACGAACACCATATTTAGTGGAATTCAATAGAATTGAGAGTGTCCTAGCTTGTCATTCGCTCGCTCATACTTGTGGTGGTACACTCTCACTCGCTTACAAAAACAGAGTCAATCCCATGTCCATTGTACAAGGCTATGTTTTGGTCCAGTAAAATAGCTACTGAAGGTATGACATGCCATCACAGAGAAAATATAGTACAATAGGCTTTGATAATTCCCACAAGTTGAGGACACAATTATATATATGACAACTGTGTATGAGGTTGTATACCCTCTTCTCTAGCATAAAAACTAAATTATCAACTTAGAAAACTACACATGTCAAATCTTCAAGTGCTTCTACATTGTAGTAAATCTTAAATATCATTTCCTACACTTGCCTTACGTGATCCTCCTTTTATTCTCATTAATATCCCATATTCCATGGATCATTTTTTCTTGAAGAACATATTGACTTCTTTATTTGTATCTAGATCATACATACAAGCTATCATATCCAGTTTTGACAAGCTCATACTCGATTTTCTCATTTGTTTTATGCTCTTAGACTTTAAATAAAAATTTGCAATTTCAAAATCAAATTGGATACTGGAACATGGATGAGAGTAGACACCAACATGTGTTTCTTTAATGTTGAAAATTCTGCAGATAATTCTCAAACATTCATAAAATATCAAACTTCTTGCAATTAAACTTGCCATTCTCTATTGTGATATATTGCCTTTTATTTTGTCTTTAAATTCTTATCCATATGATTTACATTCTTATCCAATTTATGATTGTGAAAGAGACTTATTTGGTATTAGTTACCTGAAATTATGTCTATTTTGCATGTAATTGAATTTATTGATCTTGCACTTTCTCGCACATTTCTCTTATATTAACCGTATATTAATCAACTATTGCCTCTTCAACAAAGATGACTATCTTCTATATAGCTTATTTGCGTTTAGCAAGTAATTGATTCCATTGTTCTTCTCTTCTTTTGTACACTTTTCTACCTTGTATATTTTTCAGCATTTCATTTCCCCTACTTTAGGGGTATGCTAGTTTATTGTTGCATTTTAGTCAGTTTAGAGATCTAAGAACGCTTCAACATCTATCAGGAAGAAAAAGGATTAACATCACACACTTATATTTTTTTTAAATATCAGTGTCCTATGATCTGTAAGTGCATGTGAGCCATGATCCGAAAAACATCCCTTCAAAAAAGAAAAAGAAAATATATGCTTCAAAATCCCATATCTATACGCAAATTCCAACATTCTCAAACGTATTTAGTGGTTGACCATACATGATTCAATTTTCGTCTTGGATATTTCTTGAGATAGTGAAATAAGATCATGTTGCATTCTTAACCCTAAAATACCAATCCAACTTGACTACTCGTCTGCAACGATAAATCCTTTGCTGAAAGAGAAACTCCATTAGAAAAACAATGAGCGTCGAGCAACACCATCGTCTTGCTATGGGATCTCTCCGTCAAATCTGCACCATTCTGTTGGATTTGTCTATCAGATCTCTGCCAGGTGGTGGCACGTTTTTGTGGCCATTGGATAAAGCAATTAGATCTGTGCTAGGTGGCGTGTTCACGGGTGTCGAATCAAGCCATCAAATCTCTGCCAGGTGATGCATTTCTGACCATCCGATCTGCCTCTCAGACGTATGCCATGTGGCTCTTTTAACACCATCGGATGTGGAGCCACGTGGAAAGCCTCCAACGCTCAGATCTGACTGTTGGATGTGTGCCACATGGTAGGCCTCCAACTCTCAAATATGGTTGTTGGATGTGTGCCACGTGGCAGGCCTCTAGTCCTCATATCTGGCTATCTAATGTGCACCATGTGGAAGGCCTCAGACTCTCATATATGGTCCTTATATGTGTGCCACGTGGTATACCTCCAATGCTAGGATATGGCCATCGGATATTTTCCACGTGGAAATCCTACATCCCTCTAATATGGTCATGGGATGTGTGCCATGTGGAAGGCCAACATTGCTTGGATCTGGCCATCGGACATCTGCCACGTGGAAAACCTCTGCCCTCAGATATGGTCATGGGATGTGTGACATGTGGCAGGCCTGCAGCTCTCGGATCTAGTCGTTAGATGTTTGCAACATGGCACACCTCCAACCCTCAGATCTAGTCATTGTATGTGAGTTATGTGGCAAGCCTCCAAACCTCAGATATGGTCATCAGATGTGCACCACGTGGCAGGCCTCCAACGCTCAGATCTGGTCATCGAATTTGCACCACATGGCAGACCTCCTACCCTTGGATCTGGCCATTTATTATGTGTCATGTGGCAGGCCTCCAACCCTCAGATATGGTCCTTGGATGTGCACCACGTGGCATGCATGCATCAATCGAATCTAGTCGTCGGATGTGTGCCACGTGGCAGGACTCCAACTCTCTGATCTGGTAGTCAGATGTGTGCCATGTGGCAATCGTTGAGTCCTCGGATCTGGCCATCTAATGTGCACCGTGTGGCAAGCCTCCAAATCTCATATCTGGTCCTTAGATGTGCGCCACGTGGCACACATCTTGTATAATAATTTTTTTGTGGATAGTATGTACTTTTTACATACATCTATGTACTATGTAATTACATGGAAGCGGTCTAGAACTAAAAGAGAGGGGAAACAAGACCTTTGGAAGATGGTATGTACTTTCTACAGTCTAACCACAACGGAAGGAATCATGGCCATGAACCATAATTTTGTATCAGCGCTGCTAAAATTTTGATGTTTGCAATTGCGCAATTGTTATATAATATAAAGTTTCAGTTACTTTTAAAAAAAATATTCACAAATATTTTGGTGCTTGCAGATTGTGTAGTGCTTTATAAACTAATTTTTTAATGTTTCAAAATTGTTCCCCATGTAAGATTACTACACTCTTTGTTTTTTTCTTTCATTTAACTTTTAACATAGGGAGATTCATAATAACATGAGAAAGAAATTAGAACAATGAACATTGACCATTATAAATTTGTTACTTGTGATGAAGTGCATAAGCCATAACTTATTTTATTGTTCAAATTTTTTGCTAATGTGAATGATCTATAAATTGTTGTGGATATTCCACTAGAATGGTTCGTCACAACAGATCTGATAAATACAACTAAAATCTACACTATGAAGGTTGAATTCCTTCAGATTCTAGAATATTTAGTTACTAATTTTTTGCTTAAGCATGAAATAGATAAAATGTGGAAAATAGAGAACAATAAAGTAAAATCACATACGATCCACAAGATAACACAAAATATTTTCTTTGGGAAACCATTATGGGAGAAAACCCAGCGAGAAGGTGAGGTTTCTCTGCTCTCTTTTCTCTGGTATCGAAATAATGCAAGTACAAAGGAGAATGTAATACCCTGGTTTTGAGTCCCCATATTAAATAATTTATTTTGTCTATTTGATGAAAGGTCGGAGTGCCCATACAATTAAAGAGGCCAACGTGTCTAGGAAATGTAATGTTTTGATCATTATTAATAATAAAATACATCGTTGGATGCTAGACGGACAAGGACAAGAGTTATAGGGGGCTATGATTCCACGAGAGAGGGGGCTTAAGGGGCTAAGTCATATTATCATATATTTTTTACCCATAATTGTTTTAATGGAGAGAAGTGCTACATGAGCTTCGTGGGGAAGACCATGTGGTTCTTTATTTGCAAGTAAACATATAAACCCATCTTGTGGGATTTTGGGGGGTTCTTCTTCACTCACTTTGTTCATTTATTTTTCATTATTCACACTCCTCATTTTGTTCTTCTCCGTACACACTTTCACACTTTCATTCATTGTTGTTCATTCATTCTTGGTCTTGGTTGGGAAAGGGAAAACGAATTGTTGGGAGATAAACCATTGTTGGATGGTTGTAGTAATGACTGGTGTATTCCAACCATGAATTTGTGCTTGCATGCTTGAGATTCATTGGAATGTGCTAAATTTTATTCACAGTTGTGAGTCTTGAGAGTCCCAGCATGGATATTCTTGACCAGATGCATTGGAGCCTTGGAAGGAGGTGGAAAACCTGAGGGACTGTGTGGAAGAGAAGGGGGTCCATTCTCTTGGTTTTTGTAGGCTGGAGAGAAGACAGTTGGTGTACTTTAGATTGTTGTGTGCTGAGGAACCTGTGAGAGCTTAAGTGATGATTGGTTTGGGAAGTTGAGTGACACCCTAGAACCATCCTCGTGGATTCATATCCTTGGCTCGGGGGTTACATTGTTGTTCATAATTGGAACAACAATGTCTATGGTTGGGTGGAATGTCCTTGGCCTGCAGTCAGTTGGTGAATGTTTTGATTAAGATAAATTATCTCTGTCATGTATTTCTATGCTTATACATTTATTTTTGTCGTGTATTAATTATTGTCTCTGAGATTTGTATGTTATAATATGCATGCTTGTTGGTTATTGTTGTGCATGGCATTATATTAATTTATTTTATGTTGTGGCACGAATATTGATCATTTCATGTTATTTTATCATGTTTCTTCCATGCTTCTTTATTAATTAATTGTTATCAGAATTCAAAATTAGTTTAGAAGTGAGTTTTGGAGGTAGCATGTCTGGCCTGTGGGTGGTTGGATACATTACAGAGAATACTCTCTCTATGGAGTTACTTGAGACCTATGGCCTTTTACGCTACTACAGAGCAACCCCATTTGTTATTCTCTCTAATTTCTCACTCCCAGTTGTTCTACTTTGCTATGGAACACAACACAACAACATAGAATGGAACCACTTCTCCTCCTAGTGGCCCGATATTTAACATAGCTTGATAGCCATCTAGGGGTAGGTTTTTTACTTCCTCAACCCTCAATAGTGGTAGGTTTTTGAAATTAATCACATATCTAGTACCATATGAATGAGTAATGGGTGATGATATGGCATTCTCTCATACCATGGTGGTAAACAAGATAGGTCAACTTGTGGAAGGCATAACTTTTTCATATGAACTCCAATTGACACATAGATTGGACCATTGGAAAGGTCTCATAGTGTAGAACATGGTCAAGGGGGTGGGAATAAGTTACAAACACTATAACCCTAAAAAAAATTGTTTAATGAATCAAAATGGCTCATGAAGGTTCTAAACCTCAATTTTTCAAAATGAGACCTGCCACTAAAATGACCCTGCAAGTTGTTTCCTCCAATTTTTCAACTCTAAAAGAATCAAGATATATGCCAAATGATATAATGATCCAATCCAAGTCATACCTACCCATTTAGGGAGGCTTTTGGTCCCCAAAATATTTATGGAATGAGGTGAATATATTCATCTACCTTCTCCCTAGAGTACCACTTTGCTTTGCCTAGAATTTGTCCTTTCAACCTAATCTGCCAAAGGTCATGTTTTCCCTGTCTTGTAGTTCTAGAATGATTCTGAAAAATTGTGTCCTCTACTAACTCTTCTTGAGCATCTGGTGCTAAGTACTCTATGGAAGGCAAGACTTACTACTTCTCATCCAACATGGAAGTCTCATGGAGTTTGAGATTCTCCACATTCACTACTGAGTAAATGTGCATGTATGGGGGTAGACTGAGTCTATAGAAATTATCTCCCACCTTTTCCAATACCTCAAAATGACCATATCACAGACCCTTGATATTCTTACCATGACCCTATAGCCTTTCCTTATTCAATTGTATCCATAATATGTCTCCCACTCTAAATTTTCTCTTTATTCTGTGTTGGTCATGTCTAGCCTTGTACTTTTCTTATGACTTCTTCAGTGTCTCATGTACTTGAAAATGGATCTGCTTTATCTTTTCAACAATTTTTTTTTCTTTTAATGCATCTCCTATGAGGTCCTCCCTCACTCCTCCTTGTTTTCCATTTACAACATCTAAGGGTGAAGGTGGAAAATATCCAAAGCAACTTTCAAATATAATGATCCAATCCGGATCAACAAAATTATCATATATATTTTTTTCTTTCTACACCAATTTAACATAAAAATGAAACCATGATAACATGGAATGAAGTCTTCAACCAAAGATATGTGATTTAGACTTCTATTAATCTTGCAATTAAAACATAATCACAAAAATGTGGACCCACAAAAAGGAACTCATATTAACATGGAATAAAATCTTTAGCAAGGGACATGGCACCTTGATTTGTTGTAAAGTTTCAATTAAGGAGGCATCATAAAGACAAAGAACACAAATCACACATGCACTTCTAAACAATGTTAATTATAGAGTGAGGTAGAATTTTCAAAGCACACATTAATTATTAAAGGGACCCACAAAGCACACATATTCCTCTACTTAAAATAAATACTAGAGCAAGGAAGGATCCACAGTACACAAAGAAGGGGACATTGAAAATGCACATGCACTTATAAGATATGTATGTACTCATGAAAGGATGATTCACATAGCACACAATAAAGGGGGCACACAAAGCACAAGGATTGACAAAATGAATAAAGAATGGAACCCACACAATACAAGTATTCACAAAATGAATAAGAAAGGGGACCCACAAAGTGCACATGCGCCTAGAATGAGAGGGAGGATCATCAAAGCACACAAACACCTCTACATATTGTTAGCACCAAAGTGGGATAAAATATACAAAGAACATAAAGAATGGGACCTGCACAGCTCAAGGATCGACAAAAAAAGTAATATTACTCTATTTAATGTAAACAATGATAGTGGCCAAGCAAATTAGGGGTTTGACTCATAGAGAAAATGGGTAAAGATCCTAAGAATATTGACCTTTCTACACTCAGGACCAAGGAAACGACAAAGAAGGATAAGATCCTAGGATATGGAAAGATAGTTGCCACTTAATTTTTTAAAAGCTACGAAAGGGAGGGGGTTGAAAGAGAAGGAAAAGAGTCAACAATTTATGAGGATTGATCATTTCAAGGTGATTTAATGTGTCCTAATAATACGATTGAAGAGTGTATGAATGATTATTTCCATTTTTGGTAAGGAAATGGTTGGAAATTGATGTAGGAGCATACAACACCATTGCTAAGGAATTGGGATAAGAACATGCAAAAATAACTAATGTGTAGGCAATCAAAATAGAAAGGTAACAAGGTTGAGAATGAGTAGCATAAAGGTGTAGGCACAAAGGAGTGTGTTTGGATAGAAGGCATAGGTGAACATTAGCATGAAAAATATGTGCACGCAAAATGTTTGGTTGGTTGCAAAGGAAGGTTATCTCACAAAGGAGTGGGATGCATGTTATAATGGATGTG
>ML811242.1:29936-56849 GCA_009831015.1 Picea engelmannii | reverse complement strand
ATAGGGATGACGAAAATAATGTGTAACAGAAGTGATGCATGGACTAGTTGAATTGTTACACACAAAGCTACTATTCATGGGAGAAAAATGAATGACAAAAGTCACAAACTTAAATTTTAAATCTCATATCGAGATGTCATATCGAAATATGACTAATTCACTTGAAGCTATTGGAATCTCTAATTCACTTAGAGCTATTGGAAGCTCTAATTCACTTGAATTTAACATATGCTAGCCTATTCAAATTTAATACACATCCTACCTTATTCCTTGTTTTAGTACATGCTATAGTTGTGGGAGTAGGATAGGGGGTGAAAGTTCATGCCAGGTCATAGGTATCTCTAGCATTCAATCTTGGGGAAGAGGTAGCATTCCATGAACCATTCAAAGAAGAAAAAAGAGAGTGTTGGGCACTCTATTGTGTCTACATGGGGAACTATCACTTTTTGTAAATCATCCATTAAACTCAACATATTGTAAATGCATATGTAATTGGATCATATAACTCATGTTAGATTAAAAAAAAGGGTATAATCTACTTTACATAACTCAACAAAAATGGATGGTATAAAACCAATCTTTACACCATTAGGTGTTGGAATTATGGGATCAACCTAACTAGGTTTCCTATTGTCTTGAACCCCCACTAATGTTTCAAGGGACAAAATCTTGTCATCTGGAATAGTAACATCAAGCTTCTTTGAGCAATGGTTTGTCTAACATCTCCTATTTTGAGAGTAATTTCGACCTAATTCCATGACCTACTTATGTTTTCCCTTTCTATGTACTTCCATGAATAGCACATCACTCCTTCCATTAGAATCATAAGTGGAAAGCATAATTCCTCATATATAACATTATCATCAAAACTATTCAAAGGATGGGTATTCGTATGACTGGTTAACATAGGTCTCGTACAAAGTACCTAATGTTGATTGTAAGGGGACTTGCCTTTAACTAGAAGGAGTCCACTGGGGAGAAAATCACTTATATATTAGCAAAGAAAGGCATAAACCTAATAAATCATAACGAAATAGTGGTAGGAATAGACAAAAGAGATGGAAACCTAGAATGAGTTATGTAAAGAAATTGAATAGAACTGGGTGTTGCCTTCACATTTGTATCAGTCTCAATTTTATAGACTCGACAAGATGCTAATGTTTAGAAGAGAATACAATTGCTAACACTTAATTCATCAAGCCTTAACCTAAAGTTAGTGAAGGTCCTAGTAATGGCTAAAGCATAAAGAAAACTAGTTTGGAGGGGACTAACCTTGATCTTTTTCTTGATTTCCCTATATCTCTACCATATGTAACAAATGTTGGTGCTAAATACACATGTATTTAACATGCCATTATCACTCAATTTACATTCAACCTAGAACTATAAGTTTTTATTCAACATGTAAATGTAGGTTTTCATAAATCGATTAACATTGGGCCCATGCATGCATTCAACACATCAAGTAAGTTTGCATCATCCATTTTCCAAATATCACAAATGTGTTAATTCATGGGTAACGCATGGCCGAGATGTTGCACATTTGTCATGAACTGATGGGCTATGGAAGAAACACACTCAACAACAGTCTAGGTAGACCAAAGATTACAATCATAAAACTATGGGAAACCATTGAACAACTAGGTCACCAAGAGAAACTACAATGTTCAAATGCTCACTCTTTCCCCACATGCTTTTCTCATTGATTACCATCCCTTGAACAACCATTGCATAACCAATATAATCTCTATTTATGATGTATAGGTCGGGTGATTGATAAACAATATCAGTTATGATCGCCTGACAAGTGGATTTCATACTGAGTCTCATCTCAAACCCCTACTGGATTTGCATCATATATATCCACCATACCAGCAAATACCCTCACCAAGGTAGCTCAAGCCTTTTTATTTGAATTGTTAACTGAGCATGCACAACTGTGAGACTGGCTAGATTTGTATGCCATGGGTCGATTGATTATGTATTCATTGAGGGTATTTACCATAATGTAATTGTTCTTAATCTGCCATCTCTTCTTCCTACAACCAATTTGGAAGGTAAAGTTATAGGAGAGGCCCTTAAAGAACTTTTCTTGCTAGTTAAATAAAACTAAGTTGGAGGTTATAAGTTCAGTTAAATACATAATAAGTCCCAGCTAAATTGAATTAGAGTATGATCTTCCCCGATTAGTCTAACCTCGACCTAAACATCCCATGGCTTCATGGAAGATTTTTTTGAAAATTCTTGATTCAAGTGACTAGTCTAGGGATTCAAACGTATGGAGAGCTATGTAATCACCCTCTTGATTGAAAAACTAGAGGCAGTATTGATACTTTTGATGTTGTTCATTTGCACTTGGACACAATCAAAGGTAGAATAAGGGACACCACATAGGAGGATAAGAAAAATGCAAAGACATATGCGATCTAAACCTGGGTTAGAACGGATTGATCGAAGGGGTAGAATCCACTTGCGTATTGTAGTTCGTACTGAAGGTTTTCAAGAATAGTGAGAAGTACAAAATCAAAGGATGAACCATATTGAAGTCGAGCAGAACAACAAGAAGAAAACAATTCTCATTTGGATGTCTTGCATTTTCTCATTCATAAATCCTATATTCAAAGAGTAAGTTTTTAGTCTTCCCATGCTATAGATAATTATCATGAATAGTGTTTTCTACTCCGCTAGATAAGATAGATAGAGGAGATGATAATCAAAGAAGCCATTTGTAGTGTTTAGAAGATGTTCCTCTATGGGAAACAATTTGTGACATCCTATGTTTGTCCAAGTCAATAGTTTGTAAATGAGATTATTTCGAGTGGACACTATTCCATCAAATCAATAGTGTAAAACTATTTCAAAATTGTCGTGAAGAATAAGGTTTATTTGAGTAATGAGTTATAACTAATATATATAAACTAACACAACCACATAAGTATAAGTGGTTGATATACTCAAATGGCGCCATTAGTTTTGAGAAGTGAATAAAATTCATATTCCTAGTTAAACTTGAAACACCAAATCCAAATCTATTTGTAACAACCAAAAAGAAACTCTAGAAATACAACAAGAGTCTCCCTTTATCCTAATAACTATATAGACAAAATAATGTACGGAGCCTTGAATCCAACTATCAAAAATAATTTTACAATTTTCATATTTATTGATTTCCCAAGGTTCAATAAAAAAAGTTACATAGTAGGTAAGCTTACCATTTTTAAGATAAAGTTAAATTATTTAAAAAACAGATTCATAGTTGTGTGATATTATTATTAATTATTTCATTTTTAAAAAACTAAATAAAAAATCTATATTATTAAAATATAAATATAAATAATAATATTTTTTAAATAATTACATATACAAATTATATATATTGAATAAAAATTGAAGTCACTTGAGACTTTCCATTTAGTTGACTTTTGCTACATGTCTTTTGACTTTAGCTACAATCCTTTGACTTTGGTTGACTTTCGGTCCACCATTGACACAAAATGATTACATATATTCAATAAAGAAATTACATATATATTCAATAAAGAAATTAATGGTTACCCAAGATTGATTAAATTATATAGTGATAGTAATCATAAAACCTAGTTTCAACTATGATTTTTTTATTAAATATGAGTTACATTTCAATCATGTTAAAGTTACGAATGATATTAACAATCATTTACGAATACCATTAACAATAGTCTAACAAGATTGAGTGAATATCTTTATAATGCGAGATAAGTAAAAACTGGTCATGTACCATGTACCATCAATATCAACACTAGTTTAGGTAGTGAAAGGAAAGGGAGCTAATTTAATACTCCAAATAGAGCCACCAAACGACGCCGAAATCAATCCATAAAATCGACAAATTGCAAAGGTGTTTTTGAAAATATATTAACATAATCATGATATCATAATGATGAACAAAAATATTAAATCCGCACAGTTCCACAATGTCCGACCTCTCTTCATCTGAGTGATAGTCAAAACTCTTGGGCTGTCACTACAATAATACTCAAAATTCCAAACAAAGTTACAGTCTAAATTCTTGGCCGGTCACTGCATTAATGACACTCAAAATGGAATTAATTTGATAGGAACTGAATTTGACGATTTAATCTCTTTAATCACTGCCATCATTTTCTTCAAGAGATCTTGATATCACTACCATGATCTCGGTTGAAAGGCTATGCTTTCGATGTCACGATCTAATGGACAACTGGGAAGCCATTTCCATGATTTTTCGTTTAAATTGTAAACAACAACCACCACAGTTGTTCCCTGCATTGATGTCAAGCAAACGGAATCCCCAATTCCTACTGGTAAAAAAATTCCAGTCGCTCTCTGGCAATCTAAGATTGTTAGTCACCTGTATAATCCCGGAACGTCAAGCTTGGCCAGATCTGACGTGCGAAGGCGAGTCACGTGGTAGAGAACTTAGCCAGATATGACGTGCGGAGAAGTGCAACGTGGCACACATTGCTTGGCTTGATCCGACACACAGGAACAAGCCACGTGGCATCGATCGGACGGCCAGATCCGACGCACATGAATGAGCCACGTGGAAGAGATCGGATGGTCAGATCCGATGCATGGAAACAAGACACATGGCAGATATATGACGGACAGACTCGATGCATGGAAAGGAGCCACATGGCAGCCATCGGATGTTCAGATCTGACTAACTAAAACCAACCACGTGGAAGATATTGGACGGTCGGATCTGATGCACGGAAACGAGCCACGTGGTCGAGATCAGATGGTCAGATCCAACACACGTAAATGAGCCACGTGGCACTCATCAGACGACCATATCCGATGCACACAAATGAGCCACGTGGCACTCATAGAACGGTCAGATCCGACGCACATAAAAGAGCCACGTGGTGCCCATCGAATGGTCAAATCTGACGCACGCCTATGAGACACATGGTGTCCATCGGACGGCCAGATTCAATGAACGGAAATGAGACACATGGCTGACGACCAGATCCGATGTACAAAAATGGGCCACATGGCTCTCATCGGACGACCGTATCCGACGCACAGAAATGGGCCACGTGGCACCCATCGAACGAATGGATCTGACGTGCAGAAATGGTCCACGTGTCGACAATCGAACGGCTTGGTTGGCATACCGTACGACGAAAATTATACGGATGCTAGCAGCTCCATGTGGCATAAATCCGACAACTACAATGGCATGGATCCTATGGCCTGGCAAGAGACATGTGGCACAGGTAATTGGTGTCAGCATCTCTGGCATCGGCGAGCGCAAACCCTGTAAAAAAAAGTGAAGAAGTACTTTTTGCCTATCTGCAGAGTCCAGTATGTATTGAACAGAACTCGGGGGATACCATACTTTTCACCTATCTGTAGAGTCCAGAGTCCAGAGCGTTTGCGGGTGTCGTGACATAGCTTACCATAGCACCATTTAGAGCCAGGAGCCTGGCAAGTTCGAGGAGGGGGATGGAGTGACCTAATGCCAAAAATGGAACCCTTTAATGGAGATCCATAAAACGATTTAATGGAGAGCGAACAAAATAATGAACTAGGTAGAAGACACAGTATTTCACGTTTCATGTTAATCATTGAATTCGTTGCTTTGTATGCTTTGACATTTGATGCAAGCTACTCCAGAAATGAAGCAAAGGCCAAATCGAGGGCACTTACCTAGCAAGGTAGAGGAGGGGGTGGAGTGACCTAACAACACTACAAATCTCCTTATAATATCAGCTTCACAACATGATGACCTTTGGCTATGAAGCCACGACTGAGGGTCATCTAGTTTGTCAAATCACTCACGATTTTCACTCATCCTCATTTGCAAAGAATTAGGATGAGGATCAACATTAACAACACCTCTGCATTTCCAATGTGTGTTGGGTTCATAATGAATAGAAATATTTCCTTTGGCACCCTTAACCTGAATTATGTTAATCAATGTACATTGGCTATCTTTTATATTTTTAGGATTGTTTCTGTATATTATTATTCTTTACTTAAAGAAAGTGCCCATTGTTCCCTGGACATGGGCAGAAATAAGACTTTATTAGAATAAAGCCATATATTTTTAGGATTGTTTCTGTATATTATTATTCGTTACTTAAAGAAAATGCCTATTGTTCCTTGAACATGGGCACAAATAAGACTTTAACCTGAATTATGTTAATCAATGTACATTGGCTATCTTTTATATTTTTAGGATTGTTTCTGTATATTATTATTCGTTACTTAAAGAAAGTGCCTATTGTTCCCTGAACATGGGCAGAAATAAGACTTTATTAGAATAAAGCCATATATTTTTAGAATTGCTTATGTGTATTATTATTCGTTACTTAAAGAAAGTGCCTATTGTTCCCTGAACATGGGCAGAAATAAGACTTTATTAGAATAAAGCCATATATTTTTAGGATTGTTTCTGTATATTATTATTCGTTACTTAAAGAAAGTGCCTATTGTTCCTTGAACATGGGCATAAATAAGAATTTATTAGAATAAATCCATGAAGGAAATATTTATGGACTTCAGTTGTAATAAGTTTTTCAATTTTTTTTATTCATGAAATTGTATGATGCATATTGAGATCAATAACAACCATATTTTGGGCACTGTGTAAAATGCAAGGAAGGAGGTCAATGGGCAGCTAAAGAACAAAGCATATTTTTATGGAGATATTATTATTGTTGTGTTTATGGACCGTTATGAACTTGTAGTGTTGAAGACTTGCAATTTGTGAATATGGGGTAAGTATATAGTACCCTTTTAAACAGTATTCTCAGATTTGGTAGCAAAGTGCAAAAGTTGCTCATTTGGTAGCACTGGTAGCCTTTAACCTGGAATTTTTTCAATATATTTCCATGCATTTTCAAGATTGTCTACAATTATGTCTTTACATTATAAGAGGTATGTTGTTTGAAATAAAAGCTCCATATCTAGTTGTTGTCTTGTTCCGTTTATGGACCGTTATGAACTTGTAGTGTTGAATACTTGCAATTTGTGAATATGGGGTAAGTATATAGTACCCTTTTAAAGGGTATTCTTGGATTTGGTAGCAAAGTGAAAAAATTTCTCATTTGTCTGCACTGGTCGCCTTTAACCTGGAAAATTTGCAATAAATCTCCATGCATTTTCAAGATTATTTGCATTTTGTCTTTACATTATAAGAGACATGTTGTTTGAAATAAAACCTCCATATCTGGTTGTTATCTTGAATCCATGTTTTCTTCATAACCTTTTTGAAAACTTGTAATCGTTTTAGGAGTGAGGCGAATCAAGAGTTGAACTTCTAAAGTGATCATTCCTTTAGGATTTCTTTTTTATTTCCTTTGGGTACATGTGTTGTGAGAAAAAAGACAGATAGAAGTGAGACGAATCAAGAGTTGAACGTCTACAGGGATCATTCCTTTAGGATTTCCTTCTTCTGATTTCCTTTGGGTACGTATGATGTAAGAAAAAAGACAGACAAAATAAATGTTGTTGTTGCTGGATTTGGAGGAAGCATTTTTAAAATAAATGTGTTTCTCAATTAGGACATCTTAGAAGTGTTTCTAATGTGGTTAGCCCTTAAATTTGACTCTGAAGTGTGAACTAATGAGTTTTTTTTTCTTTGTCAAATAGATTTAAGCATTGTATTTGCAGTGTTCTGTATAAAAATGCGAACTGTATCTCTTCCATGCTTCCTTCTCAACCCCCATGCAGCTAAGGAATAAGAATCGATGTTGTTTTCCCAGATATTGGATATTGGTGAATTATACTTCAGCCACCTCATCGATTGTCTGAAATATTCTTTTTCTTAGTTTTGCATTCATTTCCTATAGGTTAGACAGATGGGTTATGCTTTATAGGTTGATTTGTACTTAAAACTCTGTGCAGGTCCAGAATATTTCTGGAAAATACATTATGAAGTGTGATGATGATACCTTTGTGAGAGTGGATATTGTATTGAAGGAAATCAAAAGATGGAATATGAGATGAAGATTAATATTGGGACCCATGAGATGAAGATTTTAAACAAAAATTAAGATCAGTAAAAGATACGGAGTTAAGCCAATCAATTCCTAGTTTCAAGGATGACACTTCATTATACAGGTCTGGGTTTCATAGGAATAATTTTATGTAACTTTTATTAATTTATTCGGTTTGGGTTAGTGATTTTTTTTTATTAATCATGATGTTGCAAGAGTAAAGTAAAAGGTCACAATTTAAATATGCTTTTATATGATCAAAGTTTTATTAAGTCAAAATTTAATTTCAAAAAAAAAATACCAACAAAAAAAGAGAATCTAATGCTTTATTCTAAATTTTAAAAGCTTTTGTAAAATATTTAAAATTTTCATCATTATTGTAACTATTATATTAATTCTTAAATTATTATTAAAATTGCATACACATTTCAATTTTTTTAATATTATTATAAATATTATGTTAATGTGATTACATTGTGTCATATTAAGCCATATATAATTACTTTATAATACATCTATAAATAGTTTTTTTTATTAGTCTCTAATTTGCTAGGGATTATAGTTCTTGGTGCAAAGTCAAAATAATTTAATTTTGTATAGTGTTTGCATATTTCTTCAATATTTTATGAATTGTTTTCCTAAAAATTCAAATGTTTTTTTATTAATTTTATAAATATATAATATTGTTTTCTTATTGGTTCGATGGATAGTGATGGGACTAAATACCCTTAGTTGATGGCATTATTTTCAATTATTTGTTAGATCTTCAATATTGATGAGACTCTCTTTATTAATAAGAACTTGGGATTCCATTCAAGCATAGGAAATCCACTTGTCATGGGATCATAATTGATATTGTTTATGGATCGCCCGACCTATAAATAATAAATAGAAATTAGATTGATTAGGAAATGGTTATTCTAGTGATGGGAATCAATGAGAAACATATATGGGGAAAACGTTAGGGTTTGAACATTGTAGTTTCCTTTGGTGCCCTAGTTGTTCAATGGTTTCCCATAGTTTTATTATTATAATATATGGTCTTCCTAGATTGTGGTTGAGTGTGTTGCTTCCATAGGCCATCGATGTATGGAAAATGTGAAACATCTCGTCCATGTGTTACCCATGAATTCACACATGTGTGATATTTGGAAAATGGATGGTGCAAACTTACTTGATGTGTTGAATTAATGCATGGGCCCAATGTTAAGCGATTTATGCAAACCTACATCTACATTCTGAATGAAAACCTACAATTCTGGGTTGAATTTCAATCGAGTGATAATGGCATGTTAAACACATGTGTATTTAGCACAAACATTTGTTACATATGGCAAAGATATAGGGCGATCAAACAAATGATCGGGGTTAGTCCCCTCAAAAATAGCTTTCTTTATGCTTTATCCATTACTATGCCCTTCACTAACTTTAGGTTAAGGCTCAGTGCACTAAGCGTTAGCAACTGTATTCCCTTATAAACATTTCCATCTTGCTAAGTCCATAAAATCGAGATCGATACAAATGTGAAGGAAATACCCATTTCGATTCAATTTCTTTACATAACTCATTTTAGGTTTCCATCTCTTCTGTCTATTCCTACCACTAGCTCACTATGATTTATTAGGTTTAGGCCTTTATGTACTACTATATAAGTGATTTTTCCCCTGGTGGACACCTTCTAGTTAAAGGCAAGTCCCATTACAATCGACATTGGGTACTTTGTATGAGACCTCTACTAACCAATCCTATGAACACCCATCCTTTGAATAGTTCTGATGTTAATCCTATATATGAGGAGTTATGCTTTCCACTTATGATTCTAATGGAAGGAGTGTTTTTCTATTCATGGACATACAAAGAAAGGGAAAACCGAAGTAGGTCGAAATTAGCCTCGAAATAGGAGATGCTAGACTAACCATTTCTTAAGGAAGCATGGTGTTACTATTGGTTTAAAGATTGATTTTATACCATCCAATTTTGTTGAGTTATGTAAAGTAGATTATGCCCCTTTTTTAATTGAACATGAGTTCTATCATCCAATTACAAATGCAATTACAATAGGTTGAGTTTAATGGATGTTTTACAGAAAGTGATAGCTCCCCGTGTCAACAGAATAGAGTGCCCATCACTCTCTTTTTCCTTCTTTGAATGGTTCATGGAATGGTACCTCTTCCTTAAGATTCAAGCCTAGAGCTACCTACGGCCTAGCATGAAATTTTGCCCCCTATCCTAATCCCATAACTATGGAATGTACTAAAACAAGGAACAAGGTAGGTTGCGTATTAAATTTGAATAGGCTAGCATATGTCAAATGCAAGTGAATTAGAGCTTCCAATAGAAAACTAAGCCATCCACGATGTTTGTACTCTATTGTATATTATTTCATTGTTTGCATTTTTTTAGCTAACCAAGTTAGACTATCTTCATTTTTGGTGGATTAAAATTGCTTGTTTGCAAATACGAGATTCGTTGCACAACATTTTAGAAGTGTTTAATGACTATAGTGCAGAATGTGCCTATTTTGTTTGGTTTATAATATGCTAGTATTATTTCTAGTGTAGAATGCACTATCACAATTATCCTACATAATTACATGTTATAATTATAGCAACATTGTTCCAAGTATTGCTATTTCTCGGTGAATCAATATATCTATGTAAGAAGTAATCTCTCACACTCTATGTGTATGGTATAACTTAGGGGTACAATCTACATTCATTATGCTCTACTATGAGATGTTATTGAATTACTTTCCATAGCTAGTAGTTAACTCGTTGGACATAGAAATGCATGTGTTTTAGTTGGCACACTGAGCATTCAAAGAGATTAATTGATGACACATATGTTGTCTCGAGAATTAAAAATAATAGTTAAATAGAAATTTGATGACACATATGTTGTCTCGAGAATTAAAAATAATAGTTAAATAGAAATTTGATGACACATATGTTGTCTCGAGAATTGAAAAACATAGTTAAATATATTTCTAGATAAGCTTAAATCTAATGTTTCTATGTTTTGAATACGATGAGATGACTAGAACATATTTACAATAGACATAATATACACATGAGGGGCATTATTTTATAGAATTGTTCCATAGATCAAAATCATGTAGTGGCATTAAAGAGGTCGGGTTTGATTAACAAGTCACTTATCACATTATTAGTCATTTACCCATAAAATTGTGTGCTTTCTGAGTAGTTTTCTAAAAGAGCCTAACTTCTAACACATGTTTCTCTTTTTCATTCCTTATCTTGGCTCAAAGATTTTGCAATCTGTTGGCACAAGGGCAAACCCAGGGTTCAACACTTCAACAGCGCACCAACAAAATGCTAACTACTGGCCCTTTCAACAACACCTGTGAAGCAGATGAAGTCTCACCCGAGGTAGAGGCAGGGGTGGTTGCACGACTCAAGTGTCTACAACCTAGCTGGGACACATATCTGTGATTACAACACTTAACAGAGCACTTAGCAGTTAACATTCATCAGTATTTAACCCATATTTACATCACAGATTCAAACCCTAATTACAGAACAACGCAATATTCAACAAGATCTAACACTTCCAAGAACTTAGCAATAGAAACAGATCAAATCTAGCATGCATTCACATCACTAGGCACTAAGCTACTATATCAAATGCATCTAACATACATAAAGATAACAACATTAAACATAAATCACATCAATCACACAAGGAAACCATAACACAGGATATACGTGGTTCACCCCTAGCGCGGGGCTACGTCCACCAACTCTTCTTCTTCTTTATTATCTTATGCCAATCTTCTTACATGCACAGAGCCCAAAAACCCCACTCCGCATAGGACAGGAGATCTATGTGCATCTCGCCAGATCCTCCTTCCCTGAGTTAGGTCACAGCACAAAGCCTTCTTACACAGTCTGTACACCAGCTTCTTACAATCACTTGCACTTATCTCTACAAGTCCTAACACATAGTATGCACAAAGCCTCTAGCTCCGCACTAAGCCACAAATATTCACTACTACTTCACTACTTTCTTACATCACCTAGATATCTATTTATACATTACAAAAGGGCCAAAGCATGGGCAAACCCATGGGCCGACATCCCATAACCCGTTCCATAAACCCTAAACCCTAAACCCAAAAATCCCACAAAAAGGGGATGAGATCCTGCGATCTCTGCTTCACCTGGCGCTTTGTCTTCGACCAGCCTGTCAAAGTCCCAAAATCATTCAAATGTGACCCAAGTTCTCCAAAACTTAGTCAAGGGCCAACAGGCCCCCAACACTCACCTGTGACTCATCCCGAGTCACTCTGATCTGGGTAACTCTACCTCGAAGACCTCGAGCTACTTCGACATGTTGCTTAGCTAGAGCCTCCTACTCGGTGAACTCCTGAATGACCTTCTCAGTGAGAGGTCCTTCCAATCATTGTTCTATTGAGGTGACTACTTGTTTTAGTTGTGCACCTTGTCCTTCAATATCCTCAAAAAGTGTGCAAGATACATTCTGCACTAGCTAGAGTCTTTGGGTTACTTCCATGACCTTGTTATGAATGGCATGGGCCTGTTGTTGAACCATGCGTTGTTCCTGGGATATTTTCATCCTCTCAACTGGTGATAGTAGCTTCAACTGCGCTTGCACTGTTGTTTCTTGTTTTTTTTTTCCTGGAACTGTGACTCCAGTGTCCTGAGCTCAAGGTCCTCTACAAGGTGCTCGATGGTCTGCACACTTCGACTGTTGATATGTTTGCATTCCAAGGCTAATGCCTTGATTCTCTCAACTGCGCTACTGGCAATTTCTTCTCTTAGATATCGCACTTCCTGCGAAGTGCTTGGCACTGTCTGTAATTCTAATTCTATTATTCTTTGTTGGAGTTGTTGAATGGCTTCGGCAAGCCTTCCCACTTGATTCTCTACTGGGTCTTCTTTCATCTTCTCTAAGCCCATCACAGAGTGAAGTGCTCTAGTGACTACTTCTTTAACTCCAATCTTCTATGCGAGCAACTTTTCTTTCTCCCTCTAGATTTGTGCTCTATCATCTGCAAACTTCGCCTGGAGGTTGTCTTTTTCTTGTTGCGCAACCCGACATTGTTCTATGGCTTCCTCTTTTGCTTAATTTAGGGCCTCTATGACATGTTCCTTTTCCTCCTGGACACGATGAAGGTGAGCCTCCGTCGCATCTGCTATCCTGCGTAGCTGGGCAGGCTCATCTCCTACTTCTATGTTCCCTGCTGACAATGACGCAGTAGGAACTGTGTGGCTTGAATGGAGAGCATGTTGTATTCCTTTAAGCTCTGCTTCAATGCGATCATACATGGATTTTTGTTTTGCTTCATTGCACTATAAAATATCTTCTGATGTATCTAATACAGCGACGATGATGAGGTTGATGTCATCCACCGTGAACATAGTCTGCAGCTTGGGATTACTAGCTTTTGACTTCTTCCGCGATGTAGGTTTCATTGGGGAAACCTTTCTTTTCTTGGATGTCTCTGCCTCTTCAAGGGGGTTCCTAGGTAGTGTTACTTTTCCCTGCTTCTTCTTGTCTTCTTCCCCTTCTTTCTCTTATTTTTCCACTTCGTCATCTCCTCCTCTTCTAGGTGAATCTGATGCAGTCTCTTCTGATGTGTTGTTTATTTCTTGTACATATTCCTTCTTTTTCTTCCTACTACGGTTGGGTGCATCATACTCTTCGCGAGTGACCACAAGACTTCCAATCAAGTCGGGGTCAGACAGTTATGCCTGGTCGACTGGTATAAGGAGCTCTGCAGGCCATTCCTTAGTTATTTCTTCCAGGTCCTCCTCTGTGAGCTTGTAGTAGGATTGAAGCTCTTCTTTATGTTCATCTCCACGCGCAGTGATATAAATAAAATGTTTATCTGCATGAAACTTCATAATTGGCATGAACCTGTCCAGGGTGTTCGACGTCATACGAGGGAAAGACTCAATAGCCCTCTTCAACTGCAATTAATAGGTGTGGAACACCGCGTTTGACTTCCATTGTTTAGCCATGTCGCTCGAATACCAGAGCATAGTGAACTTCACAGCTAAGGGTTCAAATGGCTCAATTTCAAGGAAGGTCGCACCTTCCGGCATCTCCCAAGCAATGAAGGTGATGAGGATCAACATACAACTAAAATGAAACTCATAGCCCTGATCTTGAGCTTCACAGCAGTCTTGCTCTAACTGGTTGACGAGGTAGCTCACCTAGTTTGTTTGTAGCCCTTCAACGCATTTACCCGCGAGGTCAACAACGAACCCTGTGACCTGCATGGGTTTTTTCTTCCTTACTAAATTACTAGCGATCAAATGGTAGGCTAGGTGCACTGCGCCATTCTGAATGGAGGCTACCTTGTAGCCTCACTTCCCCTTCTCCACATCGCCATAGGTATCTTTGATTCTCTGTTCCAGCGTGTGATCTGCAACCTTTCCTAGATAAAATTCTTGTGGGTCTAGTCCTTGCATGCTTAATCCGGTGATCCGATGGATCAACGCTGAATCGATTGTGATACGCCTATCCAACCATAGGTAACTGCCATGGAAGCATGAAATCAGGAGTTTAACGCACACGTTAACCTTCCGGTGCCTTCAAAAGTGCGGTATCTTCATTACGTTCAAGATGGTGGACCTCGCGATGTCCATGGTCCATGGCTGGGGGATGATATTTGACTTCTTCCCCTTTGTCTTGGTCAAATACTTGTATGGTGTGAACATGCCATAGTTCTTGCGGTCTCCTAAGTTATAATCGCTAATATTCAACGCCAGAATCCTCTCCAACTGTGGTTTGACTACACATATCCCCTTCGGGAGGTACGTAGTGATCAAGGTGTAATTGAATTCCCTAGGAACATTTTCATGACTCACTGCACCAGCCAGAGGCGGTATGTAGTCAGGCAGGATAGATGGGATGAGCTTCGCATTCGCCAAGTCATCACGATGCCTGGTTCGTTTCTCTGTTGCAGCTCACGATGGTCCAGATTCATGAGCAGTCAACAAGGATGCTTGCACTCCTCTCGTCGATGAGTCTTGGACTCCTGTGGACATGACCTTCTCAGCCATGAGGTCAATGAGGATATCTTCGACGTATTTATCTACTTCACTGAAGTCACCTGACATGCATGCTCAAAATCAGGTATCTCAGGTCAGTGATAAAATACTCGATGTAATAGAACGGGTGGCGAGCTCTCAATAGGTATTGTGGGAAAGCAACTAGTTCTGTGTGGGCTCGAATAATCACAATTGGAAAAAGTGTTCTCGGTGCAACGTGTAACGGGATAAATAGACAACGTCGTAACGGACTCCTCCAATGGGAAGGAACACCTCAGTCAATGCAATTCCATTCATTATGGCGTGTTCCCAATGGTCTAATGGCGATCTTTCTGGCCATAATTGTGGTTTGATCCATTCTGGAGCGTCGGGTTAACGGTCAAGATGCCTCCAATTGTCATATTGCTTCACCGTGGTGAAGTGTCAATCTTCCTTGTTTTGATATCCTGGCGAAGTTCCAGTTCTGCAAACCTTTTTTCTGCGAAGTCCTCTCCGGTTCTTCTTGCAATTTTTCTAGATTTGTTTTCTTCTTGCTAAGCTTTCTAGCTTTCTTTCCTGTGATTTGAGTTACTGGTTTCCTTTTTCCATTATTTTTCTTATCTCCTCTTGGCATAGGAACTTCGCACCACTAAGGTTCTTTCGAAGGGTTCGAGAGTAATACTTCTTCTTTTTTATGGAGTAAGTGATCTGCTCTCTTGCATGGATAAGTTTCTTAAGCTTTCCTTCGTTCGTTCAACTTCGAAAACAATAATTATGGCTCTTAGTTGCTTAAACTTGTCCTCCTGCTCTTTTATTAAGCGTGTTATTCTCCTAGCCATGAAATCTCTTAGTTATTGTTTTTTCTGTTCTAGGGTTTCCTCTTATTGTTCCCTTCGGATCTGATCTTTCTCAACAGAAGTTTTTCCTAGAAAAATAGAAAATCGGGCGTTGTTCTCAACAAACTTAACGACCTCAAATTATTCTTCTGTTGAAGTTCCATGAGAACTCATAGGTATCTGGGTAAGTCTTCCACATAGCGTTATCATCTTCCCTTTAAAAAATCCTATTCCTCCCAGTGAAGGAACCATAGCAGGTTTTCCCAAAATTTCCCAAGTTCTTTCTGTCATGATATTCACCTGTGTTTCCTCATCCAAGACATAGTCAATGTCGAAGTCTCCTATTCTTTTTTCTATGCACTCTTTCTCTTTTAAGATCTCTGATAAACTGGTGTCTTTGTGATCATTCAGGGTTTCTTTCATCTGCAATAATATAGCCTCTTATTCTTTCTAGTTCTTGAGCATATTCTTAGTCTCTTGGCCTTCCTCATGGTTTTCTTGTCTCATATTCATCTTTTCAACTTTAGCAATCATTCTAGGGAAATCCAAAACTTCATGTCCAGTATCTTTACAACAAAGACAAATAGGACCTCTACCAGGGCATTCCTTAGCAAGATGTCCCAATATCCTACAACTATAACAAAGAGTCAATCCTCTCTTTCTCTTGAACGATCCCCAACCTTTCCTGTACTGCGCACTGGGATCACAGTGGTGGGTCTACAAAACATTATTTCTAGGATTTTGCATCCACTTGTTATTCCAACAACTCTTTCTATGCATAGGAATAACATATCTTTCATTATTTCTATCAGATCTATTCATATGAAATCTTATTTCTTCTAGTTGTACCCTAGTTTTTAGACTAGGACCAAATCTATTACACATACCTAGATCCATTCTTTCGAAATAAAAATTTTCACTTATCTTACCTTTATCAAAGCACAAAGCTTTAAGATCTTACCTCTTTTCTTCAAATCAGACTTCTCTTCTTAGCACAGAGCTTCGCAAGTCAAGTAGAATACTGCGCACTAGGGCAACAAATCTACGCACAGAGCTTTCTCTTTTCTTTAGTTCCCAACAATCACAATTTTAGGTCCCGGCAACGGAACCATTTTTTGGCACAGGAGCAGACCCAGGGTTCAACGCAACAACAAAACCCTAACTACCGAACCTTTTGGCAACACCTGCAAAGCAAATGAAGTCTCACCCGAGGTAGAGGCAGGGGTGGTTGCAGGACTCAAGTGTCTACAACTAGTTGGGACACAGATCTGTGATTACAACACTTAACATAACACTTAGCAGTTAACATTCATCAGTATTTAACCCTTATTTACATCACAGATTCAAACCCTAATTATAGAACAACACAGTATTCAACAAGATCTAACACTTCCAAGCACTTAGCACATAGAAACAAATCAGATCTAGCATTCATTCGCATCACTAGGCACTAAGCTACTATATCAGATGCATCTAACATACATAAAGATAACAACATTAAACATAAATCACATCAATCACACAAGGCAACCATAACACAGGATATACGTGGTTCACCCCCAACGCGGGGATACATCCACCAACTCTTCTTCTTCTTTATTATCTTATGTCAATCTTCTTACATGCACAGAGCCAAAAAACCCCATTCCGCATAGGACAGGAGATCTGCGCGCACCTCACCAGATCCTCCTTCCTCGAGTTAGGTCACAGCACAAAGCCTTCTTACATAGTCTGCACACCAACTTCTTACAATCACTTGCACTTATCTCTGCAATTCCTAACACATAGCATGCACAAAGCCTCTAGCTTCGCACTAAGCCACAAATATTCACTACTACTTCACTACTTTCTTACATTGCCTAGATATCTATTTATACATTACAAAAGGGCCAAAGCATGGGTAAACCCATGGGCTGACATGTCATAACCCATTACATAAACCCTAAACCCAAAAAGCCTGCAAAAAGGGGGTGAGATCTCGCGATCTTCGCTTCGTCTGGCGCTCTGTCTTCGACCAGCCTGTCGAAGTCCCAAAATTGGTCAAACGTGACCCAATTTCTCCAAAACTTGGTCAAGGGACAACACAATCCTTATATTTATTACTAAATATATCTATTGTTAACATCATTTTTGTTGCATCTAATTGGGTTGTCATTTTGGACACCACTTTGCACATCTTAGATAGGAGGATCAAAAGAAAACTACCAAGGGTTCAAGTAGTTCATTTTCAACCAAATTGTAGTTTGTTAAACAATCTAGCATTGACTATCCTTGAAATATGTTGGATTTTGAGTCCAACTCCATTTCGCTTCAAAGATTTTCTTGCTTCCTTTTTTAAACCAATTGGTAAAACTAAGAATGTTTAAAGTTGTATCCTAGAAAACATTTGAACTAACATGTCACTTGAAGAAGCTATTTAAGATTCTCGATATCAGGCATTGTAAGGTGAGGTATGGTAGATGTTTCAATCTGTAATATATATGACTTGTGCATGCAAAACTATACTCAAAATATAAAGTAAATGAATGAAATAAATATAGTTAGATTTCCAACAATGAGGACAAGAAGAGATTGAAGTATTTGAAATCTAGGCGAGTTGTATTCAATACATTAACTACCTACACTACAACGTAACAAGAAATTAGCGCCTAAAATAGCACCTGAATTTAGTGTATATTCCAGTTCACGAATTGGATACCTTTTCTGGCGCAAAAATGGGTGCAATCTGGACTGTTTATAATTGCACCAGATTTAGCGCTAGAATTAGCGTCGGGAAAATAGCGCCAGGAATAGCGTCAGAAATAGTGCCAGGTGTAGCGCCAAGAATAACGACGGAAATAACACCAGGAATAACACCGGAAATAGCACCAAGGGTAGCGCCAGATGTTTCTTCCAATTTTGCTTCTGATATTCCATCCAATTTTGCTTCCAGGTTGGCTTCTGGTTTGGCTTCCAGTTTTATGTCCAGTTTTTCTTCTAATATGGCTTCCAATTTTGCTTCCAATTTGGATTCAAGTTTTACATCTAGTTTTGCTTCTAGTTTTTCTTCCTGTTTTGTTTCTCGTTTTGCTTCCAGTTTTGCTTCTAGTGTGGCTTCCGATTTTGCTTTCAATTTGGCTTCCATTGTTGCTTCGAAAAATGCTTCTTGTTTTTCTTATAGTTATTAATTTAATATGTTTTATTTCAATTTAATTAGTTAAATATATCATGTCTCTTAAATAACTCATATTATTATAAAATAAGTCATATAAATTCATTTGAAATATTTTATTGGATAACATTTATAAATATTTTTTAGGGAAACAGACATCCATACAAATTAACAACATCATTATACTTATTAAATCTCCATCAAAATAGAATCTACAACATCTAGTATATATAAAATAATAAGATAATTATTATAACATGATCATCATCTATAATTAAAACAAGTGAGTCAAATATCTATAATTTAAGTGAATTTGACAACATCCATCATGAGTAGTAAATCAAAACCATCATATGTAATAAATATCCATCCAAAAATCATCAAACACTTTCAATATATAAAAATTAACGAGACAATACTGATAACATCATCATCATATATAACGAAAACAAGTGAAAGTCAAATATGCCAGTAGATCAATAACATGTGAAAATGATACATGTCCAACAATCGACATAAGTCAAAATGATACATCATGTACAAATGATATAAATAAAAATGAAAAATTATGTCAGACAAAATGATACAAGTCAATATGATACGTCATGTCCAAATGATATAAGTCAAAATGATACAACTCAATAATATGGTATTGGTGGCCATGAAAATGATACATATGATAGTAACCTTGAAAAGAAGCATTATAAAAATATATAAAAAATGATCCATGATGCAGTCTATATGATCATGAATGCCATTTGTTGCTACCAACAACTACCTCATCATCATTATCACCATCGTGATCATCATCATGATCATCGTCGTCTACATCGACAACAACCTCGCTATCATCTGTATCTGTGTCATCATAATCATCATTTTCCATCTCAACATCGGACCCAACATGATCTAGATCTATTTGATGAGGATCATCCAGATCTTCTGGAATATCCTTGTTGTGCAAAAAAAAACATTTAGAATGAAAATTTATTATTTATTTCATGCAATAATTAATTTCTCTGTTATATATATAATATTACAACATATGAAATGAAACAATAATCATATTACATCATATCAAAGTGCACATACAATAATAAAATTTCAAATAAGTTACAAAGAAGATGTCATTCCAATGATGTAAAACATGCAACAATTCCAATAAACGTTAGTAAAGATCATAAAAAAAATTGTTATACATTTTAACTATCAACTGTAAATTCTATTACATAATCGTAAGTGCCAACTCTCTCCATTTTGTGCTTTATATGATTATGTTTTCCTATAAAATCCTCTAAGAGTTAACTGGTCTATATATCTTCTTCTTTTATATTTCACAAATGAATATTTTTCTAAGACATTTTGTCATTGTAATATGCTTCAAAGGTCCTTTGAGAATTAACTAGTTTATAGGTAATTATGAAGATGCTCTCGATATTTATTCAACTAGACCACATCCAAATGTCAATCCTTCCAAAGAAAAAATTCAATACATCAAGCCCTAAAGGTTGAAAATTATGACAGAAATGTAATAAAAGGTGTCAAGGTGTATTTCCTTTCTTTTCCTTGCCATGCCATGCCTTGTCATTATGTGTCCTACCTTGCCTTGTCATGCCTTATCTTTGCATGTCTTTCCATTCCATGCCTTTCCATGCCATGCCTTGCATTTCCTTTCCTTGACATGCATGTCCTTGCCTTACCATGCCATGCCATGCATTGCCTTTACATGCCATGTCATTCCTTTCCTTTACATCCATCCTAAGAAACAAGACACGTCCAACTAGGGGCCTGTTATCCACCATCTATGAAAAGGTATCTTATGATGACCATGATGATGATGATGGACCTGAGGATTATGTGGGTATTACAGAAGGATGGTTTGATGGTGTAAGTATACTTTTTGGTTGTGATCTTTGTATTTTCTTGTACAACAATCAACAATTACATGCAATCTCTCCATTTCAAAAAAAACATGAGTGAAGAGAAGAAAAACATTCAACTTAAGGTCAGGGTGGAAGAAGACTTAAGGTTTCCATGTTCAATCTTGTTGTTGGTAATGTTGTACCCCTGAATACTATACATTTCCTGTCAATTGACAAATCTAGTATGACTGGGGAGAGAAACTATGTTGATAAAAATAAGAAAAAACCCATTTATGTTGTTGTGTTGTAAGGTGGCAGATGGATATGGCACCATGCTAGTAATTGATGTGAGATTAAATATTGAGTGGAGTGTATCGATGGCTAGCATATCAGAGGATAATGGGGAATAAACTCCCTTGCATATATGCCTCAATGGTGTTGCAACTTTTATTGTTGAGGTTGGACTTACAGTTGCAGTTGTAGTCTTTGCTAACCTCTTGATTAGATCCTCTACTGGACATACATAAGACTCCAATGGAAAAAACCATATTTCAAGAAGGAAAGACCAAGGTTGAAGATGCAATTAATGGAATTGTTAGAATCTTTGCAATTGAAGTCACCATTGTTGTTGTTGTTGTAGTTCTAGGAGGACTTCCATTGGATATCAACTTGACTTTAGCTTATTTAATGAAGAATATGATAGTTGAAAACAATTTGGTACGAAGGTTTTCCTCCTGTGAGTATGGATTCAACTACAACAAATTGTAGTGAAAAAATGGGGACACTGACCATGAATCAGATGACGGTTGTTGAGGCATGCATTGGTAAGATGTACCACCATATAGTGTAGAAAGCCTCCCCTCTATTGTACAATCCCTTCTTATTGAGGTGATCTCCCAGAATATCACAGGGAGGGTCTTTAAACCTAAGGGTGGTGGAGAGATGGAAGTGACAGGATCCCCAACAAAGAAGGTTATTCTTTCTTGGGAATTAAAGCTTGGAATGAATTTTTATAACGAAAGACCCAAATCCTCCATCTTACATGATTTTTACTTTCAACTCGGAAGAGAACATGAAGGTATTTCTCTGAATAAGTCTGAAACTAAAGTACATATTCATTGGAAAGGAGCTCCAGAGATAATAGTATATCTATGCAATACATGGATTGACAGTGTTGGCTTGTGCACAAATGAGACCTATTATCAACCACTGTGTTGGATACCTGCTTGAGATTTTAAAAGAAATCAAAGTTGTGGGCTTGTTAAAAGAAAATGGAACGTCTAAAGGGTACATGAGGTTAATACAAGCTACACAATATGTTGTCAACTAGCCCAAGGTCCTCGTTATCCTTGAAAGCAATATCAACAGTACATGGTGGTTTTCATTCTCATATGCAAGCGGCCTCAACAAATAGAAAAATTTTGTCGAGCAAAAAATGACAAAAATGACTTACTAGCAAAGCATTTCAAAAAGAGTGCCCAACAAGGACCTCTGACCTATGTGAAAGGGAGTCAGGAAGGGCATTGTGGAAAACTGTCAACAAGTGGTATGTTAGTTCCAGCTATGACAAGTTCCTCTGCTAGTTAGGAATCAAGTTCCTTATCATTATTGTGGTTCTAGTTCATCCACAACCTGTGGTATGGATGCTTTTAAGAGAAATTAATGACAGTTATTGTTGCTGCAAATTTTCCAAAGTCGTTGGGTGCCAATATCTATTCTTGAATGATGAAATACTCTTCCTCTGGTAGCAATGATATATTTGGGCATTATGGAAATATAACAGACCAAAAAGTCACATTGGTTATCATTATTTATGCTTTTAATGACATGCAAATTGGAGGTAACACTCATGGGGTATTGTGAGTCTCTTGAAGGACATGGCAATAAGAATGTCGAAGAAATTTGGAGGAAAGTCTATGCCCATAGAATGGGATTATAAGTTGAATAAGGGACTATCAAAGGCACTAGATCAGATTATGGAAACTACATGCATGAAACTATTTGCAACTCTAAATAAACATCTTCAACTTATTCATCTACAGACCTGTTAAGAAGTTCAGAGAAAGCATTTGTGGAGCCTTTGGTAACAAATATGTGCAGATCCATGTACAAATTGGGATTGGAGAATCCAACAACATACAAAAGGGGATGTGGCAACTGTCACTACTATTTAAAAAATTGATTATGTGTAACCAGAATCCTCCAACCACTTGTACACTATTTGGATATAATTAGAGTATTAAGACCAAAAAAATTTAAGGAATTTGGGGCAAATACCAATAGCAGAATTGTAAGCAGGTTTCCTAATTGATCCAATGATAGATTTCAAATCCATATTGTGTCTACAACTGCTACATATGGTACCAGGCATAAGAAAGTAGTTTTTGGTCATGTGACAGCTATGATGTTATTCATAAAATGACCAGGTGCAATACCCTATGAAACACCAAGCCAACAATACATTTTGACTCACCAATGGAAGGGTTAAAACTTGTGACTTGGGTATGCTTCAAAGATATCCTGCTACATATGTCTAAGTTTTGGGTGTGATACCTTGTTGACTGTTGCCTAGTCAACCTTTATTGTAATTCTAGAACCCTTAAGGCTTGTGCTGGTATGTCAACCTATGAAAGAATGTAAGTGCTACAGAAACCTCACCCTAAACAGTACATCAAAATTACATTGGAGGATGATAAAGGAGGAATTGGGTTTATGGCTAGTATTTGACATATGTACATGTATATATATGCCCCAAAAATGATATTTTCTGATCCGACCTAAGACAGTCCTAGACAGGGTTGACCTGTACATTTTTCTGAAGTTAATGTAATTTCAGGGCTGACCTGTACATTTTTCTGAAGTTAATGTACTTTCAGGGCTGACTTGTGTGCTTGGGGATTTGGTGACGACCATTGCATATTTTAAAGAATAACTCAAGCCTTGAAGGGCCTTTGGAAGCTGGATGCTACAAGAAAGAGGACATTTTGATGATGTGTCACCCTAAGAGGGTTCTTTTCGCTTTAGTTATTGTACATGTGGCTTAAAAGCCCAAGTTTTGTATTTGTTTAGATTATTAAATTGTTGAAGAGGGCCTTTTTCCCCTCCATAGGCTAGATTTAGGGAACTTTAGTATAAAAAATATTATTTTAATGTAAGAGGAAGTTGAGCCTTTCCCCTATAAATAGATAGGCACTTTACTCATTTTCATCAACACATATTGAGGGATTTTCCCTTGAGAGGTTTGAAATTTTCTAAAATTTTCTAGCTCTTGGAACTCATGCGCTACTATTGGAGAAGGATTTTTGTGGATGATTTCCTTTCTTGGATGGTTATTTTCTGCAACTACGTTTTGAATGGTCTAGATAATTGGAAGGAGTAAGCAATTTGTTGCAATTTCGTGTCTCTTGGTCTGTGCATAGGAGCAAAAAACAATGGGATCCTATGTGGTGACAAAGACAAAGGATATCTGGTTGATGATAAAATTAGGGAATCATCAAGAGAAATATTTGAACTGGAAGTTTCCGGTGTGGAAGCTAGTTACAAACCTGTTCTTGCAAATAATCCACCTTGGAACATAACACACCAGATGCAAAATGAGAAAGGGGAGAATCTAGAATAGTCTTAAAATGATCACTAGGGAAGAAATATGAGGCTATCAAAAGAGAACAATTTTGTTTTGTCGCATCATCAAATCACATTGGATCTGAGAACTGAAGAAAGTGTGTCGAATCTCTTTAAATTAGGGTATGAGAATGATGTCATTAACAATGATCTTCATAATCCAAAGAAAAATAAGAAAAGAACCTGTGTGCTCATTCTGAATATTGTAGACCAAAGGACAATGAATTGGAGGGTATCCTGCAAGAAGATGAAATGGATTATTAAAAATTCACCTCACTTGGTTCTGACCATGTCAAAAGCAATGTAACCATCATAGTAAAAAATAAATGCAAGCTTGATTTAAAAAATGGACAACCAAATCATCCTGAAAATAGCGTGTATGGCTTATTGGTCACTCGGGAATGCAGATCTGATGAGGATGGGTGTTAGGTAGATTCCTAAGAGAGTCATTATGACAGGATCATGCTCCATTCTTCCAAAAGAATAATTGATGCCATGTGCATGTCCATATCACAGGTATTGGATGCGTACACACTAGGACATGTGTCCAACATGTATTTGGCATGTGTCCTAAAAATATGACACATGTCAAACACATGCCCTACATGTTTGACTCTAAAAAAAAAATTCATCGCTATTTTATCACTTTCAACAGTAGGGAAAGAGCTCTCATGATCTCTCATTGTATAGGTGAAGGGTAATATCAAGATTTCAAGGATTATAAAGTTGTTTCTCATTTCTAGTAGCCATCGGTTTAAAAGGATTTTCTTCAGTGTTCACGACAGATAAAGGTGGAACATTCCCATCATTTTCCATTTTTCCCCCTTCTACAATGCATGACATAGGAGAAACTTCAGTCATTGTGCAAATGCTTTGATTTCCTGCTTCAGTACCAATTTGAATTTTAGAAAAGCGGAAGAAGACCTTTCGATTAAAATAAAAAATGAAACGTATTTAATACTAACATCATTAAACCCTAAATACCAACAACAATAACATTATTATCATACCTTAATACTATTATGATTTAATTTTAGAAAATAACATTAATATTAAATATTAAAACCTTAGTATTAAATCAAGTTTTTTATTGAATATTAAAACCTTAGGATTAAATTTAATTTTAGGGTTCCACATAACCAACTCTTAGGGTTTCCTCCCTCTCTCTTTAGTATTTATTGTTGCTCTTCTCTTCTTTTTCTTAGGATTTATGTCCTAAAGATGGATCCTGATATGGATAGGAAATGTCTACAAACAAATGTTAATACTGTGGTTTCTCTAAATATTTAAGAAATTTATATTATGTTGTCTTGATTATTGATCCAAGGGTGGTCCCCACCGAAGGACTGGAGCATTAGGAGAATACAGACAATGAGCACACAATGCTGGCACATCTTAGGCAACTTCTAGAATACTTGAGGGTGGTTCTGTGCACAAAAATCCGAGTTCCCCTAGAGGTTCATTGCCCCCTTAGTTCAACTTTCTGTCATATAAATGTTAATAGGGCACACCACAGAGCTAGCTGGCATAATTGTAACTTGTATCATCAAACAAAGTATTGTACTACAACAGTGAAATTTTACATAATACATATATTGAAATATGTGTTTTGACCAAATTATATCTGAACATATGAATTAATGAGATCATGACTCCTAAACAAGGGTGGTAGGCACAGGAGATATCATTCTAGATGTCGAAGGAAAATTCCTATGCTCAGGGTCTAGGGACTGAGTCCAACAATCAAGTTGAGGAACTATCATTTTACTAGGGGGCTAAGCATCATTAATTAAAGAAAATATAGAAGTATAATTTATGTTGGGGATTCAGAATTAACAATAAGAATGTTACACAAACGCCTAAGGTAGGGCCACAATATGTTTAATAATGTTTATGGATGTCATATTTGATGTGTCAATTTTGTAACCAACCATCAAATAGGTCTTCAGACGGAAAAAACAATCTACCAAATGTCAAATTATAGATATGAATGGTGTTAGAATATAATGGATGTGCTCATTTCACCATTGACAATATCTCTATTGTCACCCAACCATAGGCCGAAGCCACCCTCCGAGTACCTTAACCTTGACAGAGAATCACTCTGAAAGCAAACCCTAGGCTAGATAGCCAAACAAAGAGTAGTGCACCTTTCCCCAAGGATAGCACACCAACAAGAGCTGATCAGATACTTCAAACCCTAGCCAAGAGATATTCCAAGCCAAACATGATATGCTAGCTGCAGCAGCTGCAATGGAAGCTTTCCTCAAACCTGCGCACAAGACTGGGCATTGCAGTGTGCACAAGTTGTTGCTCTACAATTATGAGACTGCCTGCCAGAATGAGAACTAGCCTCCTGTATTTATACTAATTCTGGCTAACTTCCTGGGCCGACTTCTCATTCTGGGTATCTGTCTGTTCAGTATATATTATTATTTATGGCCGACTTCTTCTCTT
>ML811242.1:4440-19690 GCA_009831015.1 Picea engelmannii | reverse complement strand
AGTCTACATGCATCGATGTTGTTATATTAATAATATGAATATTTACATGTACAAAACATGCTCCTGGCCTTTAACATCTAGGCTCCCAGCCTAATTAACACATAAGCCTACCAGCTTATAAATACTTGGCTCACCATCCTACAAAACATGTTACATTCATAATTACAATTGTGGCTCATACTTGGGGTATTACAATCCCCTCCCCTTATTTTTGCACTGTCCTCAGTGCAACTTAATTACACAACATTAGCAAGATTTCCAGAATCTTCAAAAAGGTGTGGGTATTCTACCTACATAGCATCTTCATACTCTCATGTTGCGTCCTCAGAACCGTACTAGGTCCACTGGACCTTTACAAGCCTTATGGCTCGATTTTGGAACTGCTTACTTTTCATGTCCATTATGCACACCAGATGCACTTATAAAACGCCTTCTTTCTCCACCTAAATCACATTCTAATCAATCACATGATTAGCATCAGGTATATATTTCTTGAGCAATGAGACATGAAATACATTATGAATAGTCATGCACGTAGGAAATGCAAGCATATAAGCTATTGGTCCAATCCTTTCTAGAATTTCAAATGGTCCACAATATCTCGTTGCCAACTTGGAATAGTTTCCCAGCTTCAGGGAACTTTTGTTTCCCTCCCACGCGCCCCTATGCGTGTCTGTGTCAAGCAAAATTGCACATTATGTGTGGGAAATGGAATTATA
Organism: Picea engelmannii; assembly: GCA_009831015.1. Lineage (NCBI taxonomy): Eukaryota > Viridiplantae > Streptophyta > Pinopsida > Pinales > Pinaceae > Picea > Picea engelmannii. The sequence continues at coordinate 18,971 of ML811242.1, read as the reverse complement.
CCTGTGCATCTGAGTGCGAGTATTCTTCCTTCTCCCACACATTAGTGGGACCACCCCTAAACCTACCCTCGTACGACCATCCGTACAACCCCTAACCCAAAAACTAGAAAATGCATACTATGCAGGAGGATGGGACCACTAACCTGACTCTCACAACTCCTGGATCGATCATCTTGAGCTCCCGTAATATTTGAAACTCCTCCCAATACCCTCATCAATTCACTATAGCGACGAGTGCAAATGAGGTGGCATTATGGGCCCACCAACCATATATAGTCCCTTTTTACAAACTTCCACACTCAATTACAGGAGCCCAGAGCCTTTGTTTCTTGATTCGTCTTCAGCCACGGGATCAGGGTCCCACCATCTACACAGTCACATTCCCCAGGTCACCATTTGCACTCGCCCCCGGGGGAGCATTTTTCTCACACCAAGTCCATGTACGCATGCTCATGTTCAAAATTATCAAATAACTTTTATATGTTCTTTATCATCAGATATTGTTCACGTCAGGTATTCATTTTTAATGTGTGCAGGTACTTGGTCATCACAAACATCGCAACCCCTTCAGGTATATGTTCGACACTGGCATGTAAACATTCCCTCCGAATATCAATTGCATCTCCCAGTCACACCCTCCACCATTCACCTTTAGGGTCCCCACATCCGACTCTATAGTACCGTCACCTCTATTACATTTTGGTACTGTCACCTGGTAGCATTCTCCCCCACATGAGTTGTCCCATTCATAGTTCCCCTTGGTACTTTGACACTCATGTTGCTTTCACCCCGTAGGGATGGGAGTCTCGATAGTCTTATGCACTCCCGAGAATAAGCCACATACTTCTTCTCATCATGTTTGTAAGGTAGCTAGAGAGGTAGTGGGGAGGCCCAGAGGGCTCATAGTGATAATAGTGGAGGCCATTCAATGTAAGGTGGACTAGATCCATTGTATTATTAAATAAGGCCCACTATGGTAGTTGGATATAATAAATGGGTAATTAGATATAATAAATGTAAGAGGACTTATAGAAGGTTCTACTTATAGAAGATTCCTCCTCTAGAATGTTCTTAGGTGATGGTAGCACTATATAAAAGGGTTCAAGCAATGTAATGGGACATGAAGAGAATTATTGTATTTGGATTGGTAGCTCAATAGGAGGATGCCCCCTCGAAGAGGCAAGTGAACAGGAGAGGATCCCTTCCATAATAGGATCCATTGTATGGTGTTTCCCTACCTCAAGGGTTTGATAGTAATAAAAGAGATTTTGCATATTGTTCTTGTATATCTGTTGTGGTGATTTTGTATTAATTCTTTGGTTCTTAACAAGTGGTATCAGAGCATTGTCCTTGGCAGACATTGTGGGCAAATAGTTTTTATTTTTGCAGGTTTTTTTTTTCAAAGAAGAAAAAAGAGGGCAGCGACATTCCAAAAATTTTCGATATATTTCTGTGAAAACTTTGTAGAAACAGGTTGTATATATGAGTTCCTCTCATAAAAACACCCAAGTTGAAAAAAAAATCGTCTGAAATGTAGTCTGGGAAGTCAATATATTGAAGTTTTAAAATCTGCAAATTTTCAGGGTTTTTTCCGCGGACGGCGGAACGATTTTTTTTTTTTATTTCTATAGCATATGGAGGCCAAATTTGCCCAAAGCAATTATAGATATGAGTTCCTCTCACAATTTCACCCAATTTCAAAAAAACAATCAGTCGAAACGGAGTCTAGGAAGTGAAGTTATGAGCATTTTAAATTCAACAGTTTTTTAGGGTTTTTCCAGAAAAAGCCGTGATTTTCTACCGTAACTTATTGTTCTATTTTTTGGGTTTTTTCATGACGGTTGCGGGACCGAAGAGTTCATAGGGTGCTCAGATGGCTATTTCCTCTCAAACCCTCAAATAAATTCTATAGATTACTGAAGCATTCAAAGCCCAATTGCATGACAGATTGCATGACCTTGCAGATGGCCTCAATGATAGTTTTCGTAGTTTTCAAGATTCATTGGATAGCATGCAGGAGAGATTTCTTATGGCGGACATCAAGGATGAATATAATCAAGAAATATATTCTTGGTATGATTTTGAGGCCGATTGTGATGATTGGTATATGGATAGTTGTCATTTCTGGGATGACAACCACTTTCATATTTTATTTGATGACTCTAATCCACCTTCTCTAGAGAGCATCAATGTGACAAATCGAGAGCCAATGATTATTACCAGTGTCCATTATACATATTCTACAGTGGTATTATTCCTTTCAGATTCTACTACGACCCTCTTCCACTATGTGGATGGATCTTCTTATTTGGATCCACATGACAGGTGTTAGTCTTTAGAGCATCATTTTGAGTTGGTTATTGGGTTCCAAAATCTTCCACGGGGAGTTCACATGAGCCCTTGGACATGGGACCCGGGCTTACAATGATGGTTGGACTACTTAAGCATGGTGGCTTTCCTTTTTACATGGGACCTTGGTTCTCCAGTCTTCTTCAACATTATGGTCCACAATTATCCATGGGGCCCTAGTATATGGTCGTACATCAAGCATTGAGGACAATGCTTTCATAAGGGGGATGGAATGTAAGGTAGCTAGAGAGGTAGTGGGGAGGCCCAGAGGGCCCATAGTGCTAATAGTGGAGGCCATTCAATGTAAGGTGGACTAGGTCCACTATATTATTAAATAAGACCCACTATGGTAGTTGGATATAATAAATGGGTAGTTACATATAATAAATGTAAGAGGACTTCTTAAAAGGTTCTACTTCTGGAAGATTCCTCCTCTAGAATGTTCTTAGGTGATGGTAGCACTATATAAAGGGGTTCAAGCAATATAATGGTACATGAAGAGAATTATTGTATTTGGAGTGGTAGCTCAATAAGAGGGTGCCCCCTCAAAGAGGCAAGTGAACAGGAGAGGATCCCTTCCATAATAGGATCCATTGTATGGTGTTGCCCTACCTCAAGGGTTTGATAGTAATAAAGGAGATTTTTCATATTGTTCTTGTATATCTTTTGTGGTGCTTTTGTATTCAATCTTTGGTTCTTAACAATGTTGCTAGCTTTCCCAAATGGACTCCCAAGCTATCTCATCTCAGTTCTACCTGACTGCACCTCTGCAATATTATTAACCTTCCATTTCATCATCAATTTTTCCATATGCAGATTGTCCTCCATTCATTTACCTCATACATAAACCCACCCATGGGGCCACCACCCTCCACCAGTTCTCTTCACAACTTGTGCCCTCACAGGCCAATCCATCTCGCACGGGGGCACCCATTTCTATATTTGTACACTCATCCCAAATTATTCTTTATTTATTTGGTAATTGTAAAAATCTTTTGTTTCCAACATTTACTTAGCTTTTTGTCATCACCCTTGATGACCTTCTTTTTCCCGGAAATGCAACCCATGTCGCCCTTGGTTGGGGCATCCACTCTCCTTTTCTCATTTTGACATTTTTCATAAACCCTGAGTATCCCAACGTCCATGTACCACTGATCTCTGAGTTTGTCCACTTTGTCAAGCCTCTGGCACAATTTAGCCCCATATCTAGTCGTCCCCCTGACACTAGATACAGTTTTCAGTTGTAGTCTTGAGTCTCACCGCATCTCGACTTTATTCATGTTCCCTATCAGTTCCTGATCTTATTTAAATATATTTCACAAAGCCCTTTTCTTCTTAGAGTCGTGTCTCCCTTTCTGTCAACATCAACACAGTTTCCAGACAGGAGACAATATCTTGACTCTCATTACCTTCACAATGAGGAGTCTCAGACGACACAGAGAGAAACACCATTGCTCTTTGATTTCGTTGACCCCCATAACATTCGACTTCAACTAAATCTCATGTTATGGTGGATATTACTATGCGACTATTGCAGTTGTTTCATACCAGTCGAAGACCTCTGAATTTGTTATGCCATCCATGCCTACGAGTCATCGACACTTCTTACAGGCATCCTTGCCTCTTTTCAGAGTATGTTCACCATTCAAAATTGTCATATGTCGTTATCAAACTGCCCTGGAGGGCGCTGCAGTTATCTACATCAACATACAACTTCGGTTATTGTCTTACATTTAGAGTTACATGACACGAGCATGGGGCATGCCCACCTTGTTTGTATACAGATTTTATTTTTTATCCCTAGAGAAAGATGTGGATCCCACAGTTTCCCCTCTCCCTCCGAGGGATATCTCTTGCAGTTCCTCTCAGCACTCTTCATTACAATGGCACTCTCAGTAGAAGAAACATTGTTGTATTTCGGTTATACGTATGCTCCTAACCTCACACAGCAGGGGGCATCTTTTATCACTGAAATTTCGTCTGCAACATTGCACACAAATGGTTACATAAATACAACAATGCCAACAAATATTAGTTCACCTACAACACCAAAATTCATTTTCAAAAGGCAAAAAGTATACAAACTAGGCAAAAATTGACATGTGCAAACTCACTAAAGGAAGCGCGCGCACATTGCGCAGGCCAAAGAAGCCCGTAGAGCGCACAATGCACCATATGCACGACTGTGTACGAGAAAAGTTGTGCACTCCTATGAATGGCCCATTTATGGTTCTTGTCGGCCCCCCAACCACTTATGGACCAACTCCCAACTTGATTTGTTCTTTAGATCTAAGCAAAATCCGAATGGGGAGTTGGTCAAGGACCAAAGGGTGCCCTAAAGGGCCCCTTGTTCACACTAAGAACCAATTACATATTGCCTTGAAGAAATGATATAGATGGAGGCCATGTGTGCACTAAGAAATCAAGATCTTCATAGTATTGTTATGTTGCCTCAATTATCCCTTGAGAATCCACTTTTCTCATAGGAGCATTCTAGCGCCATTGCAATAAGCCATTCCACTCACCTCTTGAGGGAATAGGCATTGATTTTCTTCATCATTTTCCATTTTTCTTCCATTGTAAGAAGAGCTCTCCATTAGGGAACTCAAGAACCCTCCCAAGGAGGAAGAGGGGACTCATAAGTCCTCATTTTTCTCTACAATGTTTTGCCAACTAATATAGTTATCCATTGGTGGCATAATCTTGGTCATTGGTTGATTGTTTATGCTTCTAAAAGTTTATTATGCATTCTAGTTTTTATTTCCTTAGTTGTTTTAGTTTGTTTACTTGTTTATTTCATGTGTTTGGCTTGTTTAATCCACTCACTAACCTCTGTCTTGTCTAGCATGCCCAACTAGGCATGCAAGTGTCATTTTTTTCTCATCCAAGTGATGAAACGGGCACAACAACGTGTATGGAAGGTTTTGATAGAATAAAATTGGTAGAATAAACAGTGCACTGCAAGAAAACCATTGATTGGAAACACTGCGCACAGGAGAGTAGTTAACGGGTAGAAAGGCACAACATGCAGGAAACACATCAAAAAGTGAAAATGTAACAATTGTCAATGTGACACCACTATCACTTCTTTGTCCCGCTATAAAGTTGGAAAAAGGGGGGGAAGTAACTCAGTGTATTATTTGCTAAAGAGTAGAACGCAGAGCTGAGTGGCAGAGTAAGAGAGTGTGAATTTGTGATAGCACATGGCGATTTAGAAGTCTACAATCTGGATTTCATCAACATGTCACCACCAAGAGTTGGAGTGTCGATCAGAGCCGGACAAAACACACAGAGTAGTACCCGAGTGCCACAAACCGGAACACACGAGATGCCAACAGTTGTGGATGTGGATGGAATCCACACACCAAAGTATGAGCCGATCATGATGCATGTAGAGGAGGATAAAAACCCCGCACATGAGGTTGAGCAGCTGGAAGAGGACGTCAAAAGAAAAGAATCTAACGCATCTAGGGAAAAGGGATGCAACAAGAAGAACATGCCACAGGTTCAACTCGACAGGGCCTAGAACTAGAAGAACAATAGAGAGCAGGGTGCCAGGATAGACCAACATTTGGGGTATCATCCCCACAAGGGAAAAATAAGTTGCGAGCAAAAAGGAGTGCGTAGGGCGTACATCACACACATGCATAACTAACCATAATAATGCCAAAAATCCTCGAAGGTGTGAAGGTTGATGAAGAAATGGTAGGATATTCGATGGCCTTAAATACTTCGACCATGATGTGTTTGACACAATAAAGTTCTTGAACTTGGCAACACAGAGTTACCTGGAGAGCAGGGGAGAAGGCCTATCAGGTGCGCCACTGTTGAAGCCTGCGTAGTGGATCCTGGGGATGTACAATACAAGAATAATGAACTTATTGGATATACCCCATTTTGGGCGCGGTAAACACATTAACGGATGTAGAAAGTAGTTGTTAGCATGGGTGCAAGGAGGAATCTTATGGATGGATAAGCCAGTGCTCATTAATGTTGATCTCACTGCAAAATTCATAGGGCTACCCACAGATGGGGAGAAGCCAGAACAATACCTGGAGGATAAAACTAAGGCGAAAACCATTTCAGACGAAATCAAATCTAAATATGGCTGGGAGAGGGGTAACAGGGTAATTAGGATCAACGACATCAACGATCCTACGACACGATTTGCAACACGACTGTTAGGTTGCAAGTTAATGCACAAGTGTAGGAAGGAGGAAGTACTCGCACGAGTAATAGCATTTGCATCACAGTGCACGAAGGGGAGATCGATGAGTTGGGCCCCATATCTACTAAATTCATTTCTAGAGGACTGCAAGGACGCACAAGACTGGGGCTCTGAGTTCCACTATTCGTGGTTACTCATCCTCATTGCACTCATGGGATGGCAAGAACCCACATACAGTCTATTCCTGCCAAGGACAGGAAAATGTGGCGCAGCGCGCTACACATCTCTTCATAGCACAATAGAGCCTAAGAAGTAAAATTAATAGCGACATATTCGTGTTATACCTAACAAAGATCCAAAATAGGTTAGAAGGTATGTGGAGGATTCCCACATAAACTGTCCAGGAGTTTGCACAAATAGCGAACTTCCAGGCATCACGCCATAGTATGTGGCTTCAAGCAAAGAGGGATCCAACCAAGGAGTGGTTTTAGTTGAAGTATTGTGTGACAATGCAGGACATCCAAAAGGAGGTCCAGGAATGGCCCAAGGAGTGGAGAATGCCAACAATCCCAAAGACGGTGTCAGGAGGACAAACTAGGACGCATGACAAAACAGTCCCTGCACAACAGATAGGCACAAACGACGCAAGAAAAAATAACAATACTGCACAAGGCCAAGAAGGGGGTAGTCCCATATAGAAGAAAACCAAGACAATGAATAAATCACAGTGTGGTTCTACACAGGGACTACCACGCATGGAGCAGGCAACGAGAGGAGTGACAGAACAAGTACGTGTGGAAGAAATGAAAATGGAGGCACAAGAAATGTCCATGGAAGAAGGAGAAGGGCAGGATATAGGCATGGATACACATATGCCAGAAGCATCCAAGCCATCAGATTCCCAAAGGAAGAGAACAAGGGAGCAAGCAACTGGCTCCAGAAAGAAGGCCAAGGCCCACAAGAAACCAATGGAAACATCATTGAAGGCAGATGATGTGGAGCTGATAGCCACGACAGTGGAAGATCGACTATCAGAGGTGTGGGAAAACACCGAAAATCACAGGGCTTGAATTTTGGAGAAAATAAAAGAAGTCAAAATTGTGTTGGAGCAATTGAGGATCAGGTCAGAACAACAACAACAAAAGACAACAATGCCAACTAAAAAAGGGGCACTGGTTGGAGAGATAGTGCAGATCACGAAAAAAGGAGCATAAATTTTATCATAACTCCTGAGATGTTGTTTATGGATGAGGAGACATCACATAGGCCCCTTAAATAAATTGAGATGTTGGACTTGGTGTTGCCCAAGATTCCAACTAAAGCGTTGTATAAATTACAAGTAAGCGTCATGTAGGAGATTTAGTCCAGAGCAAGGTCTGATGTGATGAACTTATAATTGGTGCAGGAAGACAACACCTCACTGAAGGAGGCACTTATCCAAGAAGGGAAGGAGAAAAAGATGGCGCAACAAAAGGTGGACGAGGTGGAGAACCAAATTCAGGTAGTATTTCAAGCCATCTCAAACAGTGAAGGAGTACATGCAACCTCATCACAAGAGAAAATGAGAAAGATAACGCAGAATCTACAACAGTATAAAGAACAGATCAAAGAACTGGAGGAGCACGCATTTCCCACGACTCCTCTAGAAGTCAGAGCGCAAAGAGAGCAAGATGCGACAACTTCTACAGAGAACATCGTGCAGAACATACACATAATGACAGAGCTGTTGGAGAAGAGCACCCAGATATGGACACAAATTTTAGAGGATGAGAGCTTACAAGAGCTGCATGTGAAGGAGGAGAAACTGCATGCAACAATGGCAGATGTCAAACAACGACAGAGGACGATGTCACTGCCAGAGAAGATAAAGACGACCACAGAAATGAAGAATTTACAAGCCGAGGAGAAGGCAGTACAAGTGCATAAGATATTGTGACAGGTTCAGTTCAAGCCCTTGCAAGAAAAGGCAGAGCAATTGGTCGTCGAGATCAACGCAACAAAGTTGAATATAGAGCGGATAGGCCTGGAAGGGGGAGAATTTCTACAAAACCCAGTTACCGCGCAGTTGGTGGAAAACATGGTCGAAAGGAGCAGTCAAACTCAGGCATAGTGTGAGAGAATAACTAAAATGTATGACGCATTGGCGCAAGCAGTGATAGATGTTGGAGTAAGGAAATGACTCGAGATGAGTCACAATGTCAGTGTTGGGGGATGTTGGGCGCAGACCCATTTTGGAGAATAAAGTGTAAATAAGGAAAATAAAGTTGGCGGGAAAAGAAACACGTGCAGAGTAAAGCGCATGAAAAGGAGGAAAGCATGCGAGACACGCATGCAAGATGACCAAACCATGCTAGGGTTAGTGTTTTGGCAAGAGGATGTAATAGCTTATAAGCCAAAAACAAGTATAAATAGGTACCTAGGAGGTCTAGGTCGGGTTTCAATAAGTTGGATAGGGTTCTGTGTGATTGTAATTCTAGAATGTAAGAATGACGGTAAAATCCCATTTTGTTTTGTAAGTTGTTGTGCTGAAGAAAGAAAGGAATGTAGATCTTGAGGGTTAGATCACAAGTTGAGCAGCCTGATGTGATCTAGTCCGCCTCATTAAAGATCTTGATCCAACTGAGGGAGAATTGTAATGCACGCAACATCATAGATGAAAGAACAATAATAAAAGAGCCCAAGAGCCAGATCTTTGTGGATGTATCCCGAGAGGGGGTGAACCACAATAGCTTATGTGCTATGTAAATAATTCATTGCTATATATTCGATGTTAATGATTAGACCTTAGATGAATGTTTAATGAAGTAGTTAGATCTTATTGTTTTACATGCATGAATAAGAATGACAAAGTACTTAGAATAGATGGATGTTATAGTAAATAAATAAATATCACAAGGTTCAATTCTATATCCCCACTCATTCCCAGGTTGCAAGCACCTCAACGTTGCAACCACCCATAGAACTATCTCGGGTGATACTGCGCAGTGCACCTCGTATACTACGTTGCCTTCTAGTTTTCCAGGGGGGGCGATAGTTTTAGAGGGTTTTGTTGGAAACCATAGTATATTTGAACCTGGGTCAGCCCAATATTGGTAGCAAGAGAGAAGTAACCAACACCCTGCAAGCTCATTCCTCCAATTTTTCCACTTTGAAAAGATCGAGATAGATGAAAAACAATATAATGATCCAATCTGAATGATACCTGCCCATTAATGGAGGATTTTGGTCCCTAAAAGCTTTACTGAATGAGATGAGGAAATTTTTCCTCTACCTTCTCTCTAGAGTACCACTTTTCTTTTCTTGGAAGTTGTCCTTTCAACCCAATCTACCAAAGGTCATGTTGCCCCTTTCTTGTATTTCTATACCACTTCGGCAAAACAGTGTCCTTTGCTAACTCTAACTAAGCATATGGTGCTAACTCCTCTATGGAAAGTAGGACCTGCTCCTCCTCCTGATCAAACATGGAAGGCTCATATAGTTTGAGATTCTCAGCATTCACTATTGAGTAAATGTGCATGTATGGGGGTATATTGTGTCTGTAGGAATCATCTCCCACCTTTTTCAATACCTCAAAAGGACCATACTATAGAGCCTTGATCTTCTTACCAGGACCCTATAGTCTTTCCTTATTTATCTCTAACCATACTTTGTCTCCCACTCTAAATGTTTTGTTTGTTCTCTATGTGTCATGTCTAGCCTTGTACTTTTCCTTCGACTTCTTCAATGTCTCTTGTACTTACAAATGGATCTACCTGATCTTCTCAACAACTTTTGTTTCTTTTAATGCATCTCATGTGAGGTCCTCCCCCACTCCTCCTTGTTTTCCATATACAACATCTAAGGGTGAAGGTGGAAAATACACAAAGAAAGTTTCAAAAGGTGACTTACCAGTGGAAGTGTGGATTGATTTGCTATAAGAGTGTTGTATACAGATCAAATTTTCATCCCAATTCTTCGGATGCTTATTATTGTAACCCCTCAAAAGCTACACCAAATTCTTGTTGACTACTTATGTCTTCCCATCCATTTGTGGATGGAATGTTGTAGACCTCTTCAACTTAGTGCCCATCTTCTCCCACAATATAGTCCAAAATGCACTGAGAAATCGGGTATCCCTATCTGAGATGATGCTACTTGGTATCCCAAAGTGCACCTAAACCTCTTCAAAGAACTTATTTGTTGCTTCTTGTCCATTTATGGTCCTTTTACAAGGCACGTGAATGAAAATTTTGTTGAACATGTCAAATACCATAAATAGATAGTCATGTCCCTTCCTGGTTGTTGGTAAACCTCCCACAAAATCCATGGAAATGCTTTCCCAAGGTCGAGTGGGTACAAGTAAGGGATGGTATAGACATTGCTTCTTGTTGTTGGGCTTGTTGGTACAACAAAGTATACATCCTCTAATATAGAGTGCTACATCTTCTTTCATTATGGGCCAATACACATACCTTTGTAAGTTAGCAACTATCTTCCCAACAACAAAATGTACTGCAACCTTGGAGGTGTGAGCATCTCTAATAAGCTGCAATCATTCACCTTTTGGAACACAAAGCTTGTTGAGCTTGTAGACTAATCCATTATGGAAATGATAGTCATCCTTTCCATATCCTTCTTCTATATGAATTTTTCCCTAAAGCCATCGAAACACCTCCTTAAAGTCCTCATATTTTGTGTATGCCTCTTTATATGCATCATGGGTAAAAGGATCCATGTGCATCCAAGTTTCCAAAGTTTTAATCTTGGATGTGGGTGGCCATGAAAGCATGTATGCCAACTTATTTGTGCTACCCTTATTATACTTGATGACTAGATGAAATTGTTGTAAAAAACCCATCCACTTGTAATGCCTCGTTTGTTGTAGCGTACTTTGAGCATGCAAATATGGTACTGGTTGGTGATCTATGTGGATGATGGTCTATTTGCCCATCAGATAGTGTTTCCACTTTTTGATATCTTGTGCCAAGGAATAGAGCTCATGTGCACAATTCTCATAGCTTAATAATTACTTTATCATTAAACATAGTCTATGCATGACATTATAACATCATACATGAGCCATACATTCAACATATATCATAAAGCATCATAAATCACAAACACATCATAACGCAATATTTACATGGTTCACCCAACTTGGGCTACATCCACAGTGACTGGCTTCTTATATTATTCATTAATAGTTTTCTTACAACTACACACTCTGCTACAAGATATGCAATAGTAACATCACCCCAAAACTCCCTAGCCATTATGCTACAATGCGAGTTCACTCCTCGGTCATACCTCAGACTTCTTCCTTTGTTCGACTCCCTTATCCAAAAAACACTAGGAACTTTTCATAGGTTGAACACACCATACCCACCCTTCCCAATGAAACATTTTATATATTTATACATAGCAATAGGGATAATCTCGTTACAAAAGTGAACAAAGTGTCCCCCAAAACCCAATGGTTTATAACTGTTTTTTGCCTTTTGCGTGTTGCTCTTTCACACATCGCTTTGTTGTTCTCTTTGACTCATTGAAGTCCACTCTTGTCGCGCACTCTGGTCCATATTCTAATTGCCTTTTACCCTTCGACTTCCTTTTGGTGGAGATCCCAAAACTTATCCAAAATGCCTCTCCAACAAGGGTTTTGGACCTTCTAGACTCTTCTTGAAATTACGTGTGTGGCTAGCCTCATATACATGAGTAATGGGGGCTAACATGGAATCCTCTCATACCATGGTGGTCAACACGGTAGGTCAACTTGCGAGAAACATAAATTTTTCATACGAGATTTGATTGACGTGATTTTTGCACCATTGGAAAGTTCTCGATGTGTATAATAGTGTCACGGGGTCTAAGCCATGATAAGAAAGTTTTAACCCCAAAAAATATTGTTTGATGCCTCAAAATGGCCTCGAAAGGTTTCAAACCCCAATTTTCCAAACTGGGACCTGCCACTAAAATGGCCCTGCAAGCTCATTCCTCCAATTTTTCCACTTTGAGAAGATTGAGATAGGTGACAAACAATATAATGATCCAATATGGATCATACCTCCCCATTAATGGAGCCTTTTGGTCCCCAAATGCTTTACTGAATGAGGTGAGAAAAGTTTTCCTCTACCTTCTCCCTAGAGTACCACTTTGCTTTGCTTGGAAGTTGTCCTTTCAACCCAATCTACCAAAGTTCATGCTGCCTCTTTTTTGTAGTTATAGACCACTTCAACAAAACTGTGTCCTCTGCTAACTGTACCCGAGCATCTGGCGCTAAATCCTCTATGGAAGGTAGGACCTACTCCTCCTCCTTCGACAAAAATGTACATGTATGGGGGTAGACTGAGTCTGTAGGAATTATCTCCCATCTTTTCCAATACTTCAAAAGGACCATACTACAGAGCCTTGATCTTCTTACCAGGACCCTATAGTATTTCTTTATTTATCTCTAACCATACTTTGTATCCCACTCTAAATGTTTTGTTTGTTTTGTGTGTGTCATGTCTAGCCTTGTACTTTTCCCGCGACTTCTTCAATGTCTCTTGTACTTGCAAATGGATCTACCTGATATTCTCAAAAAACAATTATGCTTTTAATGCATCTCCTGTGAGGTCCTCCCCAACTCCTCCTTCTGGTCCATATACAACATCTAAGGGTGAAGGTGGAAAATACCCAAAGCAAGTTTCAAAAGGTGACTTGCCAGTAGAAGTGTGGATTGCTTTGCTATAAGAGTGTTTTATATCGATCATATTTTCATCCCAAGTACTTGGATGCTTATAATTGTAAGCCCTCAAAAGCTACACCAAAGTCTTGTTGATTACTTATGTCTTCCCATCTGTCTATGGATGGAATTTTTTAGACCTCTTCAAATTAGTTCTCATATTCTCCCACAATGTAGTCCAAAATGCATTGAGATATCCGGTTTCCCTATTTGAGATGATGCTCCTTGGTATCCCAAAGTGCACCCAAAACTCTTCAAAGAACTTATTTGTTGTTTCTTGTCCATTTATGGTCTTTTTACAAGGCATGAGAATGAAAATTTTGTTGAACCTATCTGTTATCGCACAGTTTGTAGCTAGGAGCAAAGGCTATAAAGTGGAAGGCCAAAATGGCGTAACAGGGACCTACCCCACCCAATTTCACCACAATGGGGAGGTCCTTTCTATTTGGGGAGGCTAGGCCCAAGGGAGACATCCCTGGCAACCTAGGGTTTGAAAGGGAAAGGCTCGAAAGGATTAAGGCTAGTTTCCCCTTTCACAGATTACCGCCCAAAGAGATAGTCTAATAAAGTATAACCAAGGAGAAGGCACCTGCTTTCGAGACAAGACAACAATAAAACTAGTACGTGCAATAATGGTTAATACTTCATAAATCAATGACTATCTAAGTTCAATATATGAGCAAATACAGCAGTAAATATTGATGAAGTCAATGTTTGTTATAATGACAATGGCAATATAATGTTATTTGTCAATAAATACTAGAACAATATAGCATTCAATGAATATAATCACTCCTTGAATCAAGTCAATGCATTAAACATCATTCAGTTGCTCACATATAAAATTTGYTGCGTCAAGATGAAATATCCTAGGGGTGACGTCAGCTTTTAGGGTTAGTTATTAGTTAGGGTTTCAAATTTATGAGGTTTTGAAAATTTGTTTAGTCACTATCACTTAAACGCTAGAGGCTAAGGATCAGTGCCTAAGGGTTAATGGAGTCAATGAGTGATGGACGCAAGAGTTGAAGGGTAAAATTTTTCTAAGGACTAGAGGGTAGGTTTTCAAGGTGCTCCTAAAGCAGGGCCTTAAAAGTAGAAACCCTAAGAGAGAGAGGCTCACTTGGTGTTGCAAAGGCAAGGCCTTATGCTCTCTCCTCTTTCCCAAAAAACGGCTAGCACAACAAGGAAAATTTAACCAAGACAAGAGGTTTTGATGAGGGAAACGTTGCTAAAGCAAGGTCTGTCAGCAAACCCTAGAATGGTATGACCCTAGTGTAGTAAGCCTAGGCTAGGGACGTCTCACTCTTCTTG